>OY747700.1:1555000-1600000 GCA_963556495.2 Valencia hispanica | reverse complement strand
ACTGGAACTAGGTAGGAGCACTGATAAATAATGGGGATAAAAAAAAGTGCTTTACAGATTAAAATAACCTCACATAAACTACATTCCCATCCCTCACCCACAGATTTAAAAGCATGATCACAGTTATACCCCCCCCCCAATCCATCTTTCATGTACACACATTTAAGAACAACAATAAAATAGACAGAAAAAGACATTGATCCAAATGCAGATGAGTCAGGTAATGGATGTGAAGGTTTGATGTTCCAAATAGAATACGTTTCTCAAACGTCTGAATTAACCTTGATGAAGGTTTCTCCTCCTGTAGGTGTTTGAGGATGACTGGGTTCTGACCCGGGCTACAGATTCTGGGTGTTCCTCAGAATCTGTGCATGAAGACGCAGTCTTTGAGAAGTGCGACCTGGACGTGTCTTCTGCCTCGCCACGACTCAGAGGTGAAGCTGACCTCCTGCGGCTGAAGCTGGTAGATGGTTGAGAGAAGGACTCAGATGTTTCTACCGACTCTCTCCTGCAGAATCCAGAAGGTCTGTGAACGCAGTACGGCTCTCCCGTTGGCCCTCAACCCCTCCGCCCTCTCCGTCCTCTCCTACCCATGAGCACCTGGGGCTGGAGTGGGACCCCTCGGTGGACATCGGCCGCTCCGTGTCTCATGATGATGCAGACTCTTCGTACTTCAGCGCCTGTACAGGTAGGAAACCTCGCCTCGCTTCAATAAAACCTCTAAACCCGAGTCCGTCGACTCGAAACCGTCACTCAGCAGGTTTCTCTCTTCAGATATTTACCTTTCTGTGATAATGAAGGTAGATGAGCTGCTGGTCATTTCTCCAAACACAATAAAATGAGCTTTATTGTCATTTATTACAAGAAGCCTCTAAGAAACTGTTCACCTTATCCTAGTGGTTCCTAAAGTGGGGGGCGCAGAGTCATTGCAAGGGGGCGGCACAGAAGATAAAACATCACCAAATAAAGATATGATGCCATAGAAAATATGACAAAAGAGTAGAAAATATATTTTATTTAGATATTTTAAATATTTAGATATAATATAAGTTAGCATATATTTATATATGTGGCAAGGTCCAGGACGAGGGCCCGGGTGGGATTTAAATCCCCTGAGTCGTGGGTGAGAGTCAGTCAGCCATAGGGATATCCCTGTGGCCAAGTAGCCAAGGCGCATGATCAATGGGAGACACAGCGACCCCACACTGTCACCCCCTCTTTCTTTCCAAAAGAAAGAGGGGGTGACAGTGTGATTCCACATATTAGGAATCCATGGACTTATTATCAGTATTCCATGAATCCTCCCAACACCAAATCCCTCATCGTGCACCTTGCCGCATATATTAAGAGTAGAAAATATGATGATTCCTCCAAACACCTTTAGATGCTCAATGAGCTCATATATAAAGTTTTGTACATAGTGGCACAGTGTGAAAAACCACACACAGCTGTGGAGGATTACAAACTTCCCTGCACTATGGTCATGGTTCTAGCTATGATTCATAACAGAGGCCAGTCAACTATGGGTTATTCCTCTGTCCAATATGAGCATTTATGAGACGTCAGCAGACATACAGGGACTTTGTAGAGATCTGTACAGATGGGGCAACAACTATGGCTGGGAAACTAGGAGGGCTGCAGGCGTTCATGAAGCCCATCTCCCCTAATACTGCAGCGCTGCATTATACACCACTACGCCCCGACGTCCAAACAGCCGAATCCTGAGCTGAATGATGTAATGATCAATGTCTTCGGCACAGTCAGCTACATCAAAATGTTCGTAGTACTGTGGGAGAAAATGTTCCCCGACAGACAGACAGTCGTTCTGTTTCACAGAGAGTCCCGATAACTGTGATGAGGGAAGGAGCTGTCCAGGGTCTTTAAAGTGCCAGATGACATTCACATATTTAAGAAGGAAGAGGGCAGACATCATGGCCACAGATTTTACTGTAACAGTTTTTTAATCAAACTTTCATATAGTGGCATATTTCTGAAGGCAATGTTTAATGAACCAAATTCAGTTATGCACAAAGACACGCCTCCACCTGGCAGGTAAAGTGACATCACAGCAAGGCAAGAGAATTTTATTAGTATAGCAACACTTTCAACAACAAGGTAATTCAAGGTGCTTTACGTGATTAAGGGGTAAAATAAAAACAGCAGTAAAACACAGACAAAGCATATAAAGTAAAAACCGCAATAAAGCATAAAACACACAGATGCATCAAAGCATTACAAAGCATATGATGTACATAAAACATGATACATGAAAGCATTACTCAAAGGCAGCTCTAAACAGACACGTTTTTAGTTGAACAATTTCTCATAAACCAAAGTCCAACGATCCTTCTCTTCGTTCTGCTCTGCAGGTCTGTGCCAAAGAGAGGAGACCAAGAGGTGGAGCTACCTGAGCTCCTTTGACTCTCGCTCTGACATCAGCGCTGACATCACCAACCAGGAAGCAGCTCTGGTGAGTTACATCTCGCTGAATTATAGAATCAAAGTTAAAAGAAGCTGAAGTCTGAATGAAACTGTGACCACATCTCTGAAGACCTTAGCAAGCACGAGGTTCCCAGATCCTCTACAGCTGCCGTCCTGCAGCTTTTAGAATGCGATGGTTGAATTCCCTCCTCCAGCTCTGCTGAGGCCGGGTACCGATCCGTGCATCCGGTCCAGGTGTTCTGGAGAAGGGATGCAGGGTGGCAGCTGTGGAGGACGGGACTGAAGCAGCCCTGCAGTATGACATCAGTCCATCTCACCCAATCAGAGCAGCAGCAGATCCAAACAGCCCGGTGGGTCTGATCCCCTTACAGTGTCAGGGGAGATGTGCCATAGAAAAGAGGGAGAACAGGGTAGTCCCCTATTGCTTATTAAGCTTACATCAAAGGTCCGGTGAACCTCATGTGGCCCGGATGTTTATAAGACCGCCATCTTGTTTCTCATTCAACCCTTCCAAGCAGCCATGCTGGTTCAGGGTCATGACCTTTGACCTTTACTCTGCTAACTGAGGCCTGTAGAGTCTCAGATGGAGCTCTGGGGTTTCTGGACATTTCTCTGAGCTTCCCGCTCTGACGTTGTGCTGAATCTGCTGGACGTCCAATCAGCTCTCTGAGATGTTCTCCTCTCTGGAGGAAGATGGACTTCAGATGCTCTGGAGATGACCTTTGACCCTTCCCAGTTTGATGGCCGGCACCAGTTGCTTCTCTAAGATCGTTGCTGATATCTTTCCATCTCAGCGTTGTGTTCACACACCTCTGGTCCAGAGTACAAAAAGCTTGATGAAAATGAAATAATTCAAACAATAATTTAAGTGGCCGTCACGTCTGCTGGCTGTTTTGGACCTGATGGGATCGGTTGGTTAGAAGACGCTGATCCAGACTCATTTAAAGGTTGTAAACTTTAAAACGTGAAGCAAAAAGGTCTCATTATTATTATTATTAGATAGTTTTTCTATCTGATCTATCTGCTGCTGGGCTCTGAGCCAGATGCTGCTAACACACTCTGGTTCTGATGCTCAGACCCAGCAGATCTCTGATGAAACTCTGGTTCTGTGAGCAGATTAGAGCTGCTCTGATTCTTTGATGCGCCGGCTGCATTTCTTCATGTTCAGCTTTGTTTTGGTGTGACGGGGCGGCAGAGGAGGGGGGACCAGGACTGTGGGTTAGCTACCTGTTACCTGCCTCAGTGTTGGTCCTAATCCTTCTCAAACTGTTTCTACAGCTTCCATCTCTAACTGGACCTTCTGATCCCATTATTTGTATAACGGTGCAGAAAATAAGTATTTAGCTCCTTCTGTCCCTCACAGACCTGTTAGTTCTTCTTTAAGAAGCTCTTCTATCCTCCACTCCTTACCTGTATTAATGGTTTGAACTGGTTATCTGTATAAAGACACCTGTCCACACCTTCATAGAGTCAGACTACAACCTCCATCATGGCCAAGACCAGAGATCTGTCCAAGGACACCAAGGATGAGCCAATCTACAATAGGCAAGCAGGTTGGTGAGGAGAGATCAACTGTTGGAGCAATTATTAGAAAATGGAGGTGCCCCTCTGCAGGTCTTTAGCAGGAACATGAGGTCACATCAGCACAGAAAGGGTTCAACAGACACTAAGCCAACTTTCTATCTGACCAATCAACCTTTGTTTTCTTCAGAGTTTAAATGAAGCCAACTGGACTTTTCTTCGTCTCTCATCAAAGAGGATTGTTCAGTTCTGAAAAGTGGATCGGGAGTATCAGATTTATGCGTCTAAAGTTGGTGTCATTAAGGCTCACTAATGAGGCAATCAAGGTTACGCAAGATTATAGGCACCAAGCAATCTTGGTGACGTGGCGTTAACGGTGAAATGACCTGAAATATGTAACTAGGCTCTGTTTTGGTCACATGCCTCAAAGTGTGAGTTTGTGTGAAACTTCTTTGGTAGACAACTCAAGGCTGCTTTGTATGTGTTGGAGAGACGGAACCTGATGCCACCTCCCCTGTTCAAGGTTGGTTTCATGAGTATAACATAGATGGCTTCTTCATGGCCCTCTACGTTTTTGAGACAACAAAAGTCCAGTTGCCTTCATTTAAACTCTTAACATTATCATGTCCTGGATGACTGAGGATCTACACCAACCGGTCTTTTCTTTCTCCGTCTCTAGAGTCCACAGGAATGGGCGGAACAAACAGAACCACCTGTCCTCAACAGGCAGGAACCATGGATCACCTCGACTCCTGACAGAGACGACAATGAGCCAATGAGATTCGACGGGGGGCGGGTCAAGGCATGGCTGAGGGTCCAAAGCTCCACCCCTGCAGAGGACATGACTTCCTGTTCCAGGGCGGTGCAGACTGATGGAGACGTTAAGGTGGGTTTACTGGTTCAGAGATCCGACAGGATGGAAGAAGGTTCTGATGTAACTTTAGTCTAAATGGTGGACAGAGTTTGGGTTTAAATCTGGAACCAGACAGCAGAGGAGGTTCTGGTCTGGTTTAAAGCAAGGTCAGGTTCTACAGAGAGGAGGTTCTGGTCCACTTTAAAGCAGGTTCTACAGGGAGGAGGTTCTGGTCTAGTTTAAAGCTGGGTCAGGTTCTACAGAGAGGAGGTTCTGGTCTGATTTAAAGCAGGTGCTACAGGGAGGAGGTTCTGGTCCGGTTTAAAGATGGGTCAGGTTCTACAGAGAGGAGGTTCTGGTCCACTTTAAAGCAGGTTCTACAGGGAGGAGGTTCTGGTCTAGTTTAAAGCTGGGTCAGGTTCTACAGAGAGGAGGTTCTGGTCCAATTAAAGCAGGGTCAGGTTCTACAGGGAGGAGGTTCTGGTCCAATTAAAGCAGGGTCAGGTTCTACAGAGAGGAGGTTCTGGTCCAATTAAAGCAGGGTCAGGTTCTACAGGGAGGAGGTTCTGGTCCAATTAAAGCAGGGTCAGGTTCTACAGAGAGGAGGTTCTGGTCCGGTTTAAAGCAGGTTCTACAGGGAGGAGGTTCTGGTCCGGTTAAAAGCAGGTTCTACAGAGAGGAGGTTCTGGTCCGGTTTAAAGCAGGTTCTACAGGGAGGAGGTTCTGGTCCGGTTAAAAGCAGGTTCTACAGAGAGGAGGTTCTGGTCCGGTTTAAAGCAGGTTCTACAGGGACCCCGTGACCCTGAATATTCAGAGTGTGTTGATAGAACCATACAGTGGGTAGGAGCCCATCATCATCATCCTCATCATCGTCGCTCTGCCACGCCCACTAACCTGCAGGCCCAACCCTGGAGGTGACTCCATCATAGGATCCGGTCCTCTTTGGCTTCTTATTGGCTGTTTGGAGCCAGTGGAGCTTCCCAGTTTCCCAGTTTCCTGGATCCACATCCTGAGGCTAGAAAGTAAACCGATCCAGATCTGACTTATAAAATATATCTGATCAATATTTGTATTTTCCTCTGCAGCCGGTGGAGGTTTCACTGATTTCTCTGCAGGATGGAGCTTCTCTCCATTAGCCTCCATCTTCTGCTTCTCCCTCATTCCTGCTGAAAGCATCTATTTATGCTCCTCTTCCTGTTAGCAGGTCGCCCCATGAATCCATAAAGTCTTAATTTATGCATCAAGTCTGTCTGCGCTTCTACAGTTGCTATAAAAACATCCTTCTTTCCTCCCTCTCTTTCCTTCCACCTTCTCTTCCTTCATCCCCCTCTTTCCTCCCTAATAGAACCCATCATTGCTCTCTGGCGCCACCCAGTGACTCTTATCCCTTTCCTGTTACATCTAAACACACTGGTCACATCCAGGCTCCTGTAGCTTCGAGGTCCAACGAGGTGCCGTCCATTTCTACTCGAGCTCAACTTAGAAGAATCAGCTTCTTCCTGGTAACTGTTTAACAACAACCCTGATCTCAGATCCAACATGGCTGCCTCAAGTATAAAAGACAGTCAGAAGCTCTTGGTTTGTGTCGCATTTATTTGGCGTCCCACACAGTCTGGTCCAACCCAAATGTTCCGGCTTACTAATTATAATAAACTGTAATCAGATGACAGTGCATTTATTCAGTGAATAAGAACCTGACCAATCGTTGCCCTCCATCTGACCAATCAGGGCCCTCAGTCCAACTAATCGTGGCCCTCAGTCTGACCAATCGTGGCCCTCAGTCTGACCAATCGTGGCCCTCAGTCTGACCAATCGTGGCCCTCAGTCTGACCAATCGTGGCCCTCAGTCTGACCAATCGTGGCCCTCAGTCTGACCAATCGTGGCCCTCAGTCCGACCAATCGTGGCCCTCAGTCCGACCAATCGTGGCCCTCAGTCCGACCAATCGTGGCCCTCAGTCCGACCAATCGTGGCCCTCAGTCCGACCAATCGTGGCCCTCAGTCTGACCAATCGTGGCCCTCAGTCTGACCAATCGTGGCCCTCAGTCTGACCAATCGTGGCCCTCAGTCCGACCAATCGTGGCCCTCAGTCCGACCAATCGTGGCCCTCAGTCCGAACCAATCGTGGCCCTCTGTCTCGCTGTCAGAATTGGACCAATCAGGGCCCTCAGTCTTGCTTTTAGAACCTGACCAATCATGGGCCTCCATCTGACCAATCAGGGCCCTCCGTCTCGCTGTCAGAATCTGACCAATCGTGGCCCTCAGTCTGACCAATCGTGGCCCTCAGTCTGACCAATCGTGGCCCTCAGTCTGATAAATCAGGGCACTCTGTCTCGCTTTTAGAACCTGACCAATCATGGCCCTCCATCTGACCAATCAGGGCCCTCCGTCTCGCTGTCAAAATTTGACCAATCAGGGCCCTCAGTCTGACCAATCAGGGCCCTCTGTCTCGCTTTTAGAACCTGACCAGTCATGGGCCTCCGTCTGAGCAATCGGGGCCCTCCATCTGACCAATCAGGGCCCTCCGTCTCGCTGTCATAATCTGACCAATCAGGGCCCTCTGTCTGACCAATCAGGGCCCTCTGTCTGGCTTTTAGTACCTGACCAATCGTGGCCCTCAGTCTGATCAATTGTGGCCCTCAGTCTGACCAATCGTGGCCCTCAGTCTGACCAATCGTGGCCCTCAGTCTGACCAATCCGGGCCCTCAGTCTCGGTTTTAGAAGCTGGCCAATCATGGCCCTCCATCTGACCAATCAGAGCCCTCCGGCTCGCTGTCAATATTTGACCAATCAGGGCCCTCAGTCTGACCAATCAGTGCCCTCTGTCTGACCAATCAGGGCCCTCTGTCTCGCTTTTAGAACCTGGCCAATCATGGGCCACCGTCTGAGCAATCAGGGCCCTCTGTCTGACCAATCAGGGCCCTCTGTCTGACCAATCAGGGCCCTCTGTCTGACCAATCAGGGCCCTCTGTCTGCCCAATCTGGGCCCTCTGTCTCGCTTTTAGAACCTGACCAATCATGGGCCACCGTCTGAGCAATCAGGGCCCTCCATCTGACCAATCAGGGCCCTCCGTCTCGCTGTAAGAATCTGACCAATCAGGGCCCTCTGTCTGACCAATCAGGGCCCTCCGTCTCTCTGTCAGAATCTGACCAATCAGGGCCCTCTGTCTGACCAATTAGGGCCCTCCGTCTCGCTGTAAGAATATGACCAATCAGGGCCCTCTGTCTGACCAATCAGGGCCCTCCGTTTCGCTGTCAATATTTGACCAATCAGGGCCCTCTGTCTGACCAATCAGGGCCCTCTGTCTGACCAATCAGGGGCCTCCATCTGACCAATCAGGGCCCTCCGTCTCGCTGTCAGAATCTGACCAATCAGGGCCCTCTGTCTGACCAATTAGTGCCCTCCGTTTCGCTGTTAGAATCTGACCAATCAGGAACTTCTGTCTGACCCTCCCCCTCCTGTTTCTGCTTGGTTCTGGGTGTCCAGTACCGTGAGGACGGACTCTTTGGTGCCGCCCTGAATCAGCCGGGTCTTCGTCCCAACCGTTGGTGTTGTCATGACAACAGACCGCCTCCTCCTGTCCTGTCGGAGACACCCCGGGACCTGGAAGGAGGAGCTTTGGCCGGTTACCTGCCTCGGCTCCAGCAGTCACCTGTCCAGGTGAGTCCAGCAGGTTTCAGGTAAAGATGTTCGTCACCAGCAGGAGGCATCACTCCTCTGTAAAAGTCAGAGAGGATCAGATCCTCAGCATCCTTTCTATAATGACCAGAATCTGTTCCTCAGGAGGAAGACGAGCTGTCCTGCTGTGATGAAGATGAGCTGCTTCTCTCTGAGCTCAGGTGAGAAAACACTACAGAACCAACCTTTCCTCAGATTCAGATCAGAACCAGAACTTTATCCGTGTTCCTGTTCACAGTCACACCTCCGACAGCAGACCCTCCTCCTCCTCTTCATCAGCGCTCCTCTTCCTCCTCCTGGCTGCGGCTCTCGCTCTGCTCGCCGGCCTCATCTGGGTCGCCATGGAGCCTCCGTGTCACCGTAGCAACAGGATGCCACGGTCCCTCCACCTGACACTGAGCTACGTCAACGGACCGCCGCCGACCTGAAGCCCGGGCAGGTACGCTCCAGGTCAAAGGTCATCTCTCAGGGTCACACAGGAGGCCCTAAACCAATCAGCCCAACATGGGCTTCCAGAACCTTTCCAGAACTAAACCCGCTTCCCAAAGCTCCGGTCCGGTCCGAGTCTTCTCTGAGTCCAACCCTCTGCTGAGGCGCTGAACCCAAAGATTCAAACCTGGCAGCAGAAACTGTTTATCTGCACATCTGTACTAAATGGATCTGGTTCTTCACGTCTGGAGGTTCTGGAATGGGTTCATGATCTTGGCTCTTTAACTGGGCCAGAACCAGGCGGTGAACCAACAGCCTCACACCTTCATGTAAATAATCCCAGAGGGAAAAAGTTTAGGATTCTGAGATTCTGTTTAGTTCTGAAGGAACCGGATGTGGAAAAAACCCAAACGTTCTGCTGGATTTTTAGAACCATTTTGGTAATGAGGGAAAAAATCAGAATCCAAGTTTAGCCTATAATCTTTAATGGGTTCTGCTTCTTGTTGAGTCGAGCCGGACCCAGGCGTCTTTCAGGTTCTGACCGACCCGGTTCGAACATAGAACCAGTTTCCCGTCCTGTGGTCCTGGTCATGAAGATGTGAAGACTGAACGTTAATGATGGTTCCTTTTAAAGCCGGTTTGTTTGGATCTTTGAGTTCTGGATGTTTCGGAAAACTTTCAGGAATGTGAATCGGAAGCACGAATTCCAGGTTGTTTTTTCTTCCTGCGAGTTTTCCGACGTCCCTAAGCCGTCTCTCAACCGGAGCCTCTTTTGGACGTTTCTTTCATATTTTTTTTAAAATTCAGAAGTTTTTGTCTCAGGGGAAGATCTCGGTCCAGATTCCCAAAGAGTCCATTTCAGGAAGATGAAAACTTTTGACACCATTAGAAGCATTTGGTTAATTAAAACCTGAATGTGTCTCTCTGCCATGTGGAACATTTCATCTTTTATATTTTGTTTCTGTAAATGAAGAAAATCATCTTGAATGTAAATTTATTTTCCTGTTTTTGTAAAGAAATAAAATGAAATAAATAAATAAAAGCTCAGAGTTTCCTCCTGCTTTTAATTTAACCCACCAAACAAACCAAGTAAAACCGGTTCCATGTTGAAGCTGCGACAGAAAACACCGACTGGTTCCTTCAGATGGAACCAAAATGGAGAATATTGGAAATCTAGTCTCAGTTTACTGCAGTTTTAAAATCAGAAACGTATGCAGGAATAATTTCCCATAAAGCTCCTCTGTGACAGTGTTTGTCTTTATTGACTAAACGCCGCGGTTCCAAAGCCGGATGAACAAAACGATGAAACGGAGGAAAACTGGAGCCGCAGTGAGAACAAGTGTTTGTTTCTGGTTTCTAACTCAGTTCATCCACGTTCCTCCCGCAGGTTCCACGTTCCTCCCGCAGGTTCCACGTTCCTCCCGCAGGTTCCACGTTCCTCCTTGAGGTTCCACGTTCCTCCCGCAAGGTTCCACGTTCCTCCCGGAGGTTCCACGTTCCTCCTTGAGGTTCCACGTTCCTCCTTGAGGTTCCACGTTCCTCCTTGAGGTTCCACGTTCCTCCTTGAGGTTCCACGTTCCTCCCGCAAGGTTCCACGTTCCTCCTTGAGGTTCCACGTTCCTCCCGCAGGTTCCACGTTCCTCCCGCAGGTTCCACGTTCCTCCCGCAGGTTCCACGTTCCTCCTTGAGGTTCCACGTTCCTCCTTGAGGTTCCACGTTCCTCCCGCAAGGTTCCACGTTCCTCCCGGAGGTTCCACGTTCCTCCCGCAGGTTCCACGTTCCTCCCGCAGGTTCCACGTTCCTCCCGCAGGTTCCACGTTCCTCCCGGAGGTTCCACGTTCCTCCCGCAAGGTTCCACGTTCCTCCCGGAGGTTCCACGTTCCTCCCGCAGGTTCCACGTTCCTCCCGCAGGTTCCACGTTCCTCCCGCAGGTTCCACGTTCCTCCTTGAGGTTCCACGTTCCTCCTTGAGGTTCCACGTTCCTCCCGCAAGGTTCCACGTTCCTCCCGGAGGTTCCACGTTCCTCCCGCAGGTTCCACGTTCCTCCCGCAGGTTCCACGTTCCTCCCGGAGGTTCCACGTTCCTCCCGGAGGTTCCACGTTCCTCCCGCAGGTTCCACGTTCCTCCCGCAGGTTCCACGTTCCTCCCGCAGGTTCCACGTTCCTCCCGCAGGTTCCACGTTCCTCCTTGAGGTTCCACGTTCCTCCCGGAGGTTCCACGTTCCTCCCGCAAGGTTCCACGTTCCTCCCGGAGGTTCCACGTTCCTCCCGCAGGTTCCACGTTCCTCCCGCAGGTTCCACGTTCCTCCCGGAGGTTCCACGTTCCTCCCGCAGGTTCCACGTTCCTCCCGCAGGTTCCACGTTCCTCCCGCAGGTTCCACGTTCCTCCCGCAGGTTCCACGTTCCTCCCGCAGGTTCCACGTTCCTCCCGCAGGTTCCACGTTCCTCCCGCAGGTTCCACGTTCCTCCCGCAGGTTCCACGTTCCTCCTTGAGGTTCCACGTTCCTCCCGCAGGTTCCACGTTCCTCCCGCAGGTTCCACGTTCCTCCCGGAGGTTCCACGTTCCTCCCGCAGGTTCCACGTTCCTCCCGGAGGTTCCACGTTCCTCCCGCAGGTTCCACGTTCCTCCCGGAGGTTCCACGTTCCTCCCGCAGGTTCCACGTTCCTCCCGGAGGTTCCACGTTCCTCCCAGAGGTTCCACGTTCCTGCAGCGGAGCGTGGCTGGGTGGAGACAGACGAGGGGTGAATGGATCCGACTGGAAGGAAAAGCAGAGGAATGTTCCCAGTGGACTTTAACGCTTTAGAGAACATCTAGTTCCCAAACTCTGGAGATATTTAGTGTTTCCAGATATTTAAAGAGTTCCTGTGCAGCCTGGAAAAGTCTGGAAGATGCAGAAGTTTGAAGCATTTCAATCTTTCTGGGCGAATCGTTTAGAAACATTTTTTTGCTGCAAAACAATAAAAATATGTTTAGCAAATGAAACGGCTTAAAAAACATGAAGATGTCCATAATTAGATGTGATGTGGTTCTACATGGAGAACTCTAAACAGTCTGTGTCCAGGATTTTCGGGATCTGCTGACCTTTGACCTGTACAGGTCCTGGATGGAGGGAAGGTCGGCCCTGATGGTTCCCTGCAGACTGGACCGGTTCCGGTTCTGATGATCCACAGTGATGGAGGAACACGGGACAGACTGGATGATGGAGAAAATGAGCTGCAGAAACCAGAATTAGAAACCCGTTTAGTCGGTTCTGATCGACTGAACGAGCAGAACCGTTCCCTGGTTCCAAACCGGCAGACATGATGTTCTGCGTCTGTCTGATTAGAACCAGAACCCAGAGAATGCAGCAGATTCCAGGAAACATTCGGGTCTCCAGGAATGTCAGATATGTCCTCAGAGGGAACAGTGGAGGCGTTGTCTGATGATGGGCCTCAGCTTGAGCCGGGTCACATGTTCGACCCGACGCCTTCTCCTCGCTGCTGGATGGACTTTCCATGGGAGTTAACCAGACTGGGAACCAACCGGTGGGAGGATGAACAGAAAAACCTTCATCTCCTGCTTCTGTTGGGTTTTCCTTCTCCAGAGGAACACAGCGTACCTATAAACCCGATGGGTAAGTTCCTAGCTAGAACCGGGCCCCGTTTCAGAACCACATCAGTTTATCTGCTGGGAGACGCTGTTATTGGTCGGTTCTCAGCCGTCTCTTTCATATCTCCTTCAGTTTTTATGGACTTATTTCAGGTGGTCCAAACAGAACAGAACCGGTTCAGGAAGAGCTGCTTCACTTGATGATGGCTTTTAATCTTAAAAGTTGTTAAATAAATTAATCAAGTTAATGAAACATTTATAAATGAATGGATTTAACGAGGCTGCAGTCTCATGTTCTCCTTGTGCAGCTGTGGGTTCTCTCTGGGTACTCTGGCTCCGCCCCCCAGTCTAAAACCATGACAGCTATACTCTAACCCTGCTACGGTCTCCTATCCAGGATGGACTCAATGAGCTCTGGGAGTGAAGAACGCTCCAAGCCAATCAGAGACGAGGTTGTTGAGAAGTACCAGTCAGGGGAGGGATACTGACCAATCTCTAAGGTCCTGAACGTCCCATCAGGAGATGGAGGGAATATGATCCATGTGTAAACCTGCTTAGATCAGCAGAGAGGTCAGCAGGTCACCTCTGACCACCTGCACAACTGGACAGGAACTAGTTACATTTACTTTGAATAAAAACTGTACTTTTGGAGTTTTTTTACTAAACGGTACTTTTTACTTTTTATTGAATCATATTTTTATGAAGTATCGCTTCTCTTACTTGAGCAAGCGACTAACTTTACTGAATGAACCTCAATGATTGAACCAAAAATGCCTGAGACTCGCACAAAGTTTATGTTGAAGTGAGACCTCTTGTTTCTACACAATCTTCATCATTCTAACATGATCTATCTGCTGAGGCTGTTGAGCCATTGGGAGGTAAAGTGGGGGAACATTACCCTGGTCTAATATTTACACATTACATTCTTGGTTTCACTAGTTTTACTAGACAAATGTTTCTTCTAGTCAAATCTGTTATTTTCCAATCATCTCGTGTATTTCTATTTATTTTAGTCTTTAGAATCTGCACATAACTTTACATTATTGTCAAATTACATAACTTTTAAATAATAAATCATGTTATGATCAATACTTGAGTAACTTTTTTACCAAATACTTTTTTACCCTTGATTGAAGGAATTATTTGGATGACTCCTATGTACTTTTACTTGAGCTTGAAGCTTCACCAGCTGAGATGGAGAGACTGCAGACAATGGAAGAGAGGCGACGATGAAGAAAAGTGACATCAAGGCTGGACCAGAGTTTGGTTACAGGCCTGAGGGAGACTCCATGGTCAGGAAGAAGAAGGATACCAACATGGAGACGGACGTCTCCAACCATGATCCGACCCGACCCGGATCCATTCTCCCCCCGGGTCCGATCAGTCACTCAGCAGGAGACGGGATCAGCTCCGTTTTCTGTTTGTCTGGAGAAACCTCATCACAGACGTTCTGCCTATCTCAAAAAATTAGCATATCATGAAAAGGTTCTCTAAACGAGCTACTAACCTAATCATCTGAATCAACTAATTAACTCTAAACACCTGCAAAAGATTCCTGAGGCTTTTAAAAACTCCCTCCTGGTTCATTACTCAAAACCGCAATCATGGGTAAGACTGCCGACCTGACTGCTGCCCAGAAGGCCATCATTGACACCCTCAAGCAAGAGGGTAAGACACAGAAAGACATTTCTGAACCAATAGGCTGTTCCCAGAGTGCTGTATCAAGGCACCTCAGTGGGAAGTCTGTGGGAAGGAAAAAGTGTGGCAGAAAACGCTGCACAACGAGAAGAGGTGACCGGACCCTGAGGAAGATTGTGGAGAAGGACCGATTCCAGACCTTGGGGGACCTGTGGAAGCAGTGGACTGAGTCTGGAGTAGAAACATCCAGATCCACCGTGCACAGGCGTGTGCAGGAAATGGGCTAAAGGTGCCGCATTCCCCAGGTCAAGCCACTTTTGAACCAGAAACAGCGGCAGAAGCGCCTGACCTGGGCTACAGAGAAGCAGCACTGGACTGTTGCTCAGTGGTCCAAAGTACTTGCATGTCATTGGGAAATCAAGGTGCCAGAGTCTGGAGGAAGACTGGGGAGAAGGAAATGCCAAAATGGCTGAAGTCCAGTGTCAAGTACCCACAGTCAGTGATGGTCTGGGGTGCCATGTCAGCTGCTGGTGTTGGTCCACTGTGTTTTATCAAGGGCAGGGTCAATGCAGCTAGCTATCAGGAGATGTTGGAGCACTTCATGCTTCCATCTGCTGAAAAGCTTTATGGAGATGAAGACGACCTGGCACCTGCTCACAGTGCCAAAACCACTGGTAAATGGTTTACTGACCGTGGTATTACTGTGCTCAATTGGCCTGCCAACTCTCCTGACCTGAACCCCATAGAGAATCTGTGGGATATTGTGAAGAGGAAGTTGAGAGACACAAGACCCAACACTCTGGATGAGCTTCAGGCCGCTATCGAAGCATCCTGGGCCTCCATAACACCTCAGCAGTGCCACAGGCTGATTGCCTCCATGCCACGCCGCATTGAAGCAGTCATTTCTGCAAAAGGATTCCCCACCAAGTATTGAGTGCATAACTGAACATCATTATTTGAAGGTTGACTTTTTTATATTAAAAACACTTTTCTTCTATTGGTCGGATGAAATATGCTAATTTTTTGAGAAGGACCTGTATTTTATCTTCTCAGAGTCACATGGTTTTAGACAAATCTGATCATGTGTCTCTACCAGAGGAAACGCTGGACAGTTTTGTTCTGGTAGAAGCTTTTCTCCTCAGTGAGGCCCACCACATGTTTATGACAACATTCCTACTTCATTTTTTAAGCAATTCTATGGATCTTTTAGAGATGAGATTTTAACCTTGAATTGCTCCCTTCAGACGGGGGTCTTTCCTAACGCCATTAAACAGGTGGTAGTGAAGCCCCTGTTGAAGAAGAGCAATTTAGATTTTAATGATTTTAATAATTTTAGACCAGTATCTTACTTACCGTTTTTAAGCAAAGTTTTAGAAAAGCTTGTTTAAATTCAGCTTAATGATTTTATTAAAGCTCATAATGTCCTGGAGAAATGTCAGTCTGGTTTTAGGGTGAACCACAGCACAGAGACGCCCTTCTAAAGATTTTAAATGATTTTAGATTAAATTATGATGCACAGAGGGTGACAGTGTTGGTTCTACTGGATCTAGCGCTTTGAGAGTCTTGAAAAGCGCTATATAAATGCAAGCCATTATTATTATTATTATCTAAGCGCTGCCTTTGATACAGTAGACCACACTATTCTTTTTACTCGTTTAAACAGATCGGCCTCTCTGGTGCTGTTCACTAATGGTTCACATCCTATCTCACAGACAGGACTTTTATGGTAAGTTTAGATACCTGCTCCTCTAAGGTCCATAGGATTACATGTGGTGTGCCCCAGGGTTTGATTTTAGGCCCAGTGCTTTTTAACCTGTATATGCTCCCTCTTGGCAGCGTCATCAGAAGACATGGAGTCAACTTTAACAGTTATGCTGATGATACACAGCTGTACATCTCCATGTCTCCTGATGACACACGGCCAATGGATGCACTTTTTAACTGCATTTTAGACATTAAATCCTGGATGGCAGAAAACTTTCTCCAGCTCAACCAGGACAAAACTGAAGTTTTAGTCATCGGTCCTGAGGCTCAGAGAGAGAAACTTTTACCAAAACTATAATCACTGTCTTTTAATCCCTCTTTACAAGTGAAGAACCTGGGCGTGATTTTTGACTCTGAGCTGACTTTTATTCCTCACATAACAAAAATCACTAAAATAGGTTTTTATCAACTAAAGAGCATCGCCAGAGTCGCCCTATTCTCTCTTGGGCCAATACGGAGACACTGATGCTTTTATCTCCAGTAGAATTGATTACTGTAATGCCCTGCTTGTTTTTAAGAGTAGGCTCAAGACTCACCTTTTTAGTCCAGCTTTTAACTAATTAATATTTATTATTGTCTCTTTAATTGCTCTACATGTTTTACTTAGTACATTTGATCACTGTTTTACTATTTAATCTTATATTATCCCCTGTTATTCTTATACTTTAACCTGTTATTTTAGTCTTCCTTCCAGTGTTTCCTCTATAGGAGCCCTCTGCCTCGGCTGTAGCTGCCTGGATGCTCTCCAGGTGGAGGTGGGGGTCTCAGCCTCCCCTCCTCTGGACGCCCTGTGTTGGTGCCTCGGCTGCTGCTGTTGATTTGCTGCTCTCGGTGCAGACGGCTCCTCTGATGGCGTTTTCTAACCCTACCTTATCTGTAGTTTTATTGTTGCTACTGAATGCGTGTGTGTGGGGGGGGGGGTATAATTGTGATCATGTGGTTTGTATGGGGTCATTTTTAATTGGTCATTTAGTTTTTCTTAGTTTTAATTAGCTTTTATTCCAGTATTATTGCTACAAGAAGTAATAATATAATTCAACCTTTATATTTATTGTTCTTATTGGTTTTATCGTTTGTGCTGATGCTTTTATTTTTTATTTCAACCTTTTTACTCTTGTTACACATTTTCTTATTGCTAACTATATTTTTGTCTTTTAATGTGAAGCACTTTGTTGGCCTTTTGTCTGAGTTAAGCTCTATATAGATAAACGTTGATTAATTGAAATAAAACGGTTTTCCTTGCCTCCTTCAGTCTCTGTGGTTGACATGGTTAGAAAGTGGGTGTGCAGGAGGCGGATATGATCCAGAATCACCGAAACACACCATTCTACATAAAGTTTTATCAATAAGACCCCAGGTCTTCGACTTCCAGCCAGCTGACCAAATATTGCTGATATTACTGTTCATCTTGGGCTCAGCTAAAGAAAATCTGCAACAAAATCCTATTTTGGTTTTGAAAGTCGTTGCAGAAGTTGAATAACTTCTCCCCAGAGTAGAAATCAATCTGATCAGATGAATCAGGTCCATGGAAGGAGACCTGAGGACCTCTGATGTTTGACTCATGTCTCCTGGTCCCAGTGACCATTACTAGGTCGTCCTGCTGCGATGGATAAATCCATCAGATTTAGACCTGAGGTGAGCAGCTGATTCCAGGTGACCCAGATTCTACTGGCAGCAGAAGCCAAAACACATTCATTCCCTGACAGCTGATTGGCCGACAACAAACTGGGTTAGATCCTGTTTGGAGATCCGAGATAATGATTTTTTTCTTCAGTAATTCAGCTTGTCAGCATACAGGTGAGGAGGGACCTGCAGAAAAGGGGCGGAGCCTGTCAGATAAACATCAGAGTGGAACCTTCTGGTTAAACCAGCGAGAACCACCTTCCTGTTTCATGTCCTGCTTTCACACTGATCCCCTTTTCGGCTTTTCTGGAATCCACTCGGAGGAGATTCTTCCCAGCAACGGAGAACCTTAATCCTGGTTCCACCAATAGAGGTTAGAAGTGAAGATCAGTCAGGATCAGAGGGTGAAGAGAGAAGAGCTTTAGGAAAACACCAGAGAAAGGTGTTGGGTTCAGTCCAAACCAAACCGGCTCATTGAGAAACAATCCGACCATTAAGTCTGCCGTCCTGGTTCTGGTTCTGATTGTGCTTCTTGAAGTCATAAAGAACAAAAAGAGTTCGTTCCTGTCTCAGTATCACCTGTCAGGTAGAGCTGCTCTCACAGCCGCTCTTTATAAATCCTTTAAATAAACTGGGACGTGTAACTCCTGTTTGTGATGCTGTGAAGTTTGCGTCAGTCAGAGGAAGAAGAAAAAAACTGCATCCTCAGCAAAAAATGGCCAGAAACAGAGACTGATGTTAAAAAACTGGGTTTATAATTTGAATGAGGTGCGATGAGAGGACGTTTGAAACGTGGAGGATGCTGCTTCCTGAGGATAAAATTATCCACCAATGGTTTAAAGGCTTTAGACCTTAATCTGTGCAGACTGTAAAAGTGAGCCAACCTCAGGAGACTCCAACTCCCATAAACCCTCAGAAACATGTTGAAGGTCTGGTCCAGCAGGACAGAAGCCACCCTGCTCCTCCTGAAACCCAGGATCACTGGAGTGACCAGGGAAAGCTAGACTCCTCCATCTGTTCCTCCACCTGAAAATCTCCTCCCTCCCGCCCATCCATCATCTCTCCATCTTTTCAGCGTACCTTCTCAAAGCGGGCAGGGCGTCTTAACGAGATCACCGCCCGCTAATCAGCAGGGAGGCTTCTCATTGGCTGAGGGAGCAGGGGCCGGCCCATGTGTTGGCATGACGACACAAATTGATGCTGACAGGTCATTGCTGCACATAATGGGATTATGTCGGGGCAGGGAGCAGAGCAGCAGGCGGAGAGCTTCCTCGGAGCGCAGAGGGAGGCTCAATAGCCTTTGTGTGGCTCTGTGTTGTGGTCATTGTTGTCCGCTGTTTGCTGCATGTTGGCTGCATTCACAGCGCTGATAAAGAGGATTGTTCAGAGCGTTAAAGCACACATCGTGCAGTCGTGGAGCTACCATGATGCTCCGCAGAGCTCCTTGGTTTGGGGAGGGAACTTCTAAAATGTGACCTGATGTCTGTAACAGCATTCTGCAACACTGAGGAGAACCGTTGCGTCAGAGAACCCTGTGATCTGTGGAGAACCATGCATGGAGCATCATTTCTGCTGTTAGGAGCTGCAGACTGAAGATTGCTGATATTATTAGAGCTTAACAGAGACAGACAAAAAACATCTCCTCTTTGCTACACAGTACTCGGCAAAGAACCAACAGCTTTGCTTCTATGAGCTGATTTTATTTAGGTTTACTTTAAACTAAGCCTCGTTTATCTTAACCTTAATTGGCTTCATTTAGATTGATTTATCTTAGCATTGGTTAAACAGTAACTAAACCCCAAAACAACTTTTCTTCCTTCTAAACTGTATAAATGGGTCTTTACTAATGCAATCTTTCAGTTTCTGGGGATTTTTTTTACATTTTGGTATAAACTTGTTTAATTCTACACTATTTGGTCTAAAAACGTCTTAGTGCTGCCCTCTTAGGGTTGAACGGTGGCTACTGCATTCGAATTTTGTGATTGGTGGAGAGCGGCACATCTCTATGTCACATGGTCTCACAGACACGCCCCGTGGGTTTGGGTATAAAACTATCAGACATCCCGCCCCCCGTGGCGAGTTTGGAGTTGGATTGGGTTTTTCAGGTTACCATTATTATCACATTAGCACTTAGTTAGCATAGCTAACATACTGTTTTGAAAATTAACCTATGTTAGCATTACCATTCAGAGACCGGACTCCTCCTGTCTCCCTCTGCCTCAGCAGCAGCACCAGCCTCGGGCAGCATTCATCAAAACAGATGAATGTTGATCAGATCGATCAGTCGCAAAATGCCAACGTCGCTTTGTTCACTGTCCATGTTTCAGTGTCAGATTAAGCAAGCTGTCGCTGTCCTCCTGACCACACCCCCACGTTCCCCCCTCCACTTTTCCTCCATAGTTGGTCATACCCTCCGTTCTTCCTGGCACCGCCCACTTTGTAGAATTTTTCAAATGTTGTCTGGGGGCGGGGTTATGATTTTTCATGGGGTTCAGTTACATTTTAAGAATGGATTGTAATTTCGTAATTTGGCTAACTTTCTAAGATTACATCAAAAATCATTTATTTATCCCAAAGAGAAAATAACTCATATCATCAAAGTCATGCTGTGGGCTGGAAGGATCTCCAGCAGCAGTCAGGCTTGCTACATATCTGAGGAGGCCTCTGACTGAAGACTGTTGCTGTGTGACAGCCTCATGACCATCATGATACGCTAACAGCTCCATATCCAGGCAGCAGAGACGATAATCCACAGTCACACATCTTGGATGACATCATCATTCGTTTACAAACTCTGCTAATCCACCTCATTTGCTTTTGCCATTCCTCTTTAAATCTCTGCCTGGCAGTTTGGTTAGAGAGATGTTGGAGTAGGGGAGATGATCCTTGTCCGTTACAATGGAAGAAAGAGATGGTTGTATTTTATTGATTTAGCTTACACTGCTTTATCTGACCTCAAATAGTGTTTTTTTTTTAAATGGGCTTGTTTGTTTTTGCTAATACTTTTCCTTTCCCTTCATTTAAATAATCTTAATTTATGGTGTAGTTTACCCTACCTTACCTTAACTTAGCTTGGCTTATATTAGTTTATCCTACTTTATGATATAATTTCCCTAACTAACCTTACTCTATCTTAGCTTAGCTTATTTTAGCTTAGCTTAGTTTAGTTTATCTTAGCTTAGCTTAGCTTAGCTTAGCTTAGCTTAGCTTAGCTTATCTTAGCTTTGCTTTGCTTTGCTTACCTTACCTTACCTTACCTTACCCTAACTTAGCTTAGCCCACCTTAGCTTACCTTACCTTACCTTACCTTACCCTAACTTAGCTTAGCCCACCTTAGCTTACCTTACCTTACCTTACCTTACCTTAGCTTAGCTTAGCTTAGCTTAGCTTAGTTTACCTTAGCTTACCTTAGTTTACCTTCGTTTAGTTTAGCTAAGTTTATGTTGGTTTTCCTTAACTTGGATAGCTGTTTTAGTTTAATTTAGCTTGGCTTTGCTTGGCTAATTTTTTTCACGTTTACATTATCTGAGTTGTTATATTAGCTAATTTTATTGTAGTTTACCGTCTAATGGTTCACTTTAACTAATCTTAGTTAATCTTGGCCTGATTATCTTATCTTATCTTATTTTGTGCTGCCTTAGATCAGCTTCAATTAGATTTATTTATCTTAGCCTCGCTTATGTAAGGGTTGTAGCTTATCTTCATTTCTCCTACTGTCATTTATTTTCTCGTTGCTTACATATTGTTAGTTTATGTTGCTGTAGTTTACCTTAGCTCACATTATTAGCTTCTCTTTGGTAGATATTCCTGTATTTGTGGGGGATGAGCCAGCAGTCGGCTCTTGTTCTCTCTGTTTCTCTGTTGTTTGACCTCCGGCTGAGCTTTACAGGCTGTTGGAGGATGTGACCCAGAGAGGTGAAAGACAGCAGACAGGACCGGTCAGCACAGATAAAACCCACAAACACAAACAGAGGCTGAGAGTCTGAGCGCTGCCGGGCTGATTCGTGTCAGCGCCTGCAGCTCTGCCATGAATCAGCATCATGGGAAGGCGATGAAGAGATCCAGAGGAGGACAGGGGGCTGAGAGTGACAGACGTACACTGGAAAAGACACATTCAGAGAGAGCTAGAGACACATCCCCCCTGGTAGCTTTCCACAGATCATTTCTGTCCGAGATAACAGATAAATCTGGATTACTCCTGTCAGTATCTTCAGAGCATCTCCCCACCGACGGACGTCATTGAGCTTCATGGGAGATGGAGAAGATATGATGGACGGACCTTAAAGAGCAAACACACGAATTAGGACTAAATAAATTATATCATATTTACACTCTGCCTCTAAAATGTTCACCCTGAAAGTTTGTTTCCACAGTTAAAATATTTCATCAGCTTCCATGGATTTGATCAAATCTACACGTTGATCCTTAAACCTTCAGAAATTCTCTCTGACATGCTGGATATCGCTGATATTGACCCATTCTTGTTTTCTTAGAGCTTGGAGTTGATCCTCCTGCTTCTTCAGAACTGACCACTAGTTTGGGTGGTCAGTTCTGGGCAGGTCCAAACCCCAGTGTTCTGATCTTTAAACCTCCAACCGGTGCTCCATCATGCTGGAAAATCCACAGATCATCACCAAACGGCTCCTGGTTGTTCCTGGCGAATGTCTGTTTCCATGGCAGCGGTGTTTTGCCAGAACTGGGAGGAAGCCCACCTCTTCGGAGCAGAACCAATCCTACATGGATTGGATCAGGATTCTTCACTGACAACAACACAAAGGTCTCATGGTTGCCCTCAGCTTCTCCAGATCTGAGAGAACAATCTGTGCACCAGTGTGCTGCTGTCCATCGTTGTTTCGCCCTCTTTGCTTCCCTTCATGCAGACGCACCTACACCCATCGGCAGCAGATGGGGGGTAAGCTCTGCTCTGGTGGCAGCATGATCCCATGGCGGACACTCCTGGAGCTTGGTGGACCCGTCTGGATGTCCTGAAGCTTCTTCTCTGCAGCCGAACTTCTTTCCGCTCCTCTGGCTGCTGCTGTTCTGTGGAGCTAAACGCCGATGCAGGAGGCTGATATAGACAGAATCAGTTCAGATGGACTCTGATTGTATGAGTGAACAAACGGGACATCAACAGGTCTGTTTGCTGCAGAATATACATACATACATTTATCTACCTTGGTGCAGAAAGGAGCAACCGGCTGAAAGATTGAGGGGCGGGAACCTTCAGTAAAGGTCCGAACAAAGAAAACCTAGAAACATTCAAGAGAACAGGGAGGAACTGGAGGATCCGACACAGGAGGGACTAGACTGGGTGGCTTTTATTCTGGAGGGGGGGATCACTGGAGCCAATCAACAGACTGTGTTGCTTCTAAATGAAAACAAGGTGTTACCCGACCCAAAACCCAAACCCCTGAAACAGGACTGACAGGAAAACGGGAAGGGAAAAGAACATGAAGGGAAAACTAAACACCACAAACCAGTTAGGAAGATTGGAAGGTTCTTCTTCTCTTATCTTCAGAGACCTGGAAGCTCTGAGATGATCTTCACTGACAATCATACTGTAAAATCATCAATAGAACATTTACTTTTAGGGCAACGCTGCAGATTAGTTGCATAAAGGTTTTCTTTTACGTAACCGTTTACAGATTAGCTTCAGGTTGGATGGAATCACAGCTGCACCATGATGGTGCTAACCTGCTACAGGCTGAAGATCCCCATGTTCATGTCATGTTCCCTGGTTCCTCTCCGGTTCTATTTGTGTCGACTCGTTTACTGCTAAAGAAGCTTGCGGTTCAGAGAGAAGGGCGAGAAAACGCTCAGGTGAAGAAAGGATGATGGAAAAATAGAGAGGAAGATGAAGAGATGTAGGGGAGGAAGGAGAGGAGATAAACCTAATTAGCCAGATGAATGTGTCATCCAGAGAGAAGAGACTGTCCACATCGCTCTTCTTCTTCTGTCCTCATTCAGCCTCATTCCTGTTAGAGAAGAAGACACCTTGTCCTCCATCTCTCTCCCTGTCTCTTCAGTCCTCGTCATTTATCCGTCTCCTTCCTTCCAGCTCAGAAGCTTTATGGACAGAAACCTCCGAGCAGCTCAGCGTTTGAACCCCAGCTAGAGGAAGAGACGGAAGCATTGATGACTGGCCAGATTCTCTTCATGCTGCTGATCGCCTATTGTCCTGGGAAAAGGTTTTCACCCTCTCTCTGTTTCCTGTGTCTTTTTTTATCCCCCTTAAATGTTTCAAGTTATAAAGAGAACCAGAGGAAATCTAAAATCAGACTTTAAATGATGCGTTTATTTAGGAAAAAAGAGATAAAAATAAAGGTAAAAACATGTTTTCTGTTGTTTTACAGAAATATCTCAACATTATATCAATTAACCGTTTAACAGCTAAGCCTCAAAATGTCCGCCTGGCATTTTTTTCTGTTTTTAACTATAAAATGGGCTGAACATGTCACATGAGGAAATGCTTTGGCTTCTTTTTTCCAGAACACTTGGAAATTTCAATATATGGCATTATTTTCCAATATACTATATACTAAACCAGTGTAAAAACAGTTTGAAACGAAGGAAAACTGAAAATTGAAATTAGATTTGAGAGTTTTAGTGATAAGAAAACGCTGCAGATGAACATGAAGTACAGATTTTTCATCATGAATTAACAATTTCAACAGTATAGAACATATTTACATTTTTTTTCTCTTTCACTTGTGATAAAAAACAGGCCAATAATGAAAACTCTGCACCGACGTTTTTTCCCCTCCCTGCATTTCTCCTCATAGTTCCCTTCCTGATGGTTCAGCCAGGAACAGTTCCTGTCTACCTGTAGGCACAGATCCACATCACAGCTCTCACACTTGGACTCTGATCATGAAGTACCTCAACCGCCTCCCAAAGATCAGCAACTTTTGGCGTTCTGGAACAATTTTCCATGAAGAACTGCCTGTCACCATCATGCCCCGAGATCGGTTCATGGTCATTCTGAGCAACATTTGGATGAGTGACCCAGAGAAAGATCAAGAAAATGAAGACAAAAAGGGCACAGAAGATTATGACCACCTCCACCGGATCAGACCTCTGATAGAAATGATTGGCACAAGGTGGAGGGTCTTCACCTTGCAGTGGATGAAAGAATGGTGGCAACCAAGGCCAGGCTGGGTATCAAACAGTGCATGAAAGCCAAACCAACAAAGTGGGGGTAAGTGTTTCAGTTTTTACGATAGCACAAACCGCTGCGGGGTTATGGTAATGCAAAGTGCGCAAGCAAAAAAGTGTCACAACGACAAGTTCGGTGTTAGATCTACTCTGATCTACTTGCTGACTCCTCAGCAGTGAGGAGTGTCTGGTTAACCTTGCAATGAAGACATAACATCAGGGGACTGAAGGTAGAAGCTGGTGGTAGAAGAAGCAGACATAATCTGGGTGTGAGAGAGTTCGAGCGTTGGCCCAGACGGGCTCATGTTTGTGACTCGTTGTAATAAAATATGAAAAATGCCGATGTAGACTCCAGCCTCATTCCTATGGAAGGAAGATGATATTTCCTTCCCACAACATAATGGAGCCCAACGTGCCCTTCAGCAGGTGAAACAGAGTGGACAGGGGATGTTTTGTTATTTTGTTTTTTCTCCAGCGTCCGAGTTTCGGACAGAGAAAGAGTTACCGTCAAGAAACCTGTGCGTCGGCCGCCGCCTGGAGTAGAACCCTGGTTTCTGGGTAAAACTCAGTCTGACACAGATTGTTGAATTTTCAGAAAATTTATCTTTGTGGTTGTTTATTTTTTTTCTACTAGTTTTTTATGCTCTCCGAGTCAGTCTTCTTTGAGAGAGAGAGAATGATTTTTCCCTTTCTACAAGCCAGTGGGAGGGAGTGGCAGCTGATTGTGGACTTTAAACAGGAAGAAAGACAGAACAACTGGACAGAGCGGGGTTTTTTTTGCATCGACTACCAATAGATGAAACTGAGCCTAGAATCTTGCAGCGAGCTACATACATGTTCTCTGTTTGTTTCCTGGTTGCTTTTTTTGCTCTCCGTTCCTGCCCGTTCTAGAAAGTTCAAGAAGGAGAAAGCACCTCTCTCCTTCATGCAAGACTGGACAGTGCCAGAAAAAGAAAACGCTGCTGTTATGATCGACAGACTGAATTTGACCTTCAACCGACAGTGTCCAGAGAGGGTGTGGAAAGACCCAGACTGTCCCCCCAATCCTTGCTCTATTACGAGAGGGGAAGCAACCGCTTGGACAATGAGCTGTCCCGTTCGATGATCACAGAGTTCAGCAACTGAAGGGGGGTGAGATTCAAAATCATTTTACAGAAGCAGACAAGGAAAGACAGTAGCGGCATTAAGGTGATTCTATAATTGGGGGGTCAGGTGGTCTGGACAAGCATAGACTTATAAATGGGAAATTACTACAGGGTTACGATTCAGTTATCATGCACATTACTGTAGTGAATGAAAAAGAGGGCAATGTTACAGAAATATTTCAAGGTTATGTCAATGAATTGATTAAGAAATTATTAATAAAGGCATCTGGGGACTATGGCATAATTATTAGAATCAGGGAAGAGGCCTTTCACCTACTCTGATCTATCTGCAGACCCTCAGCAGTGAGGAGTGTTTGGTTGACCTCGCAATGAAGACATAACATCAGGCGACTGAAGGCAGAAGCTGCTGGCAGAGGGCAGATCTGATTTCTTCCCACAACAGTTGACAGGTGTCATCTTTACAAAGAGGCACTGGCAACATTCCTGATTCCTAATGTAATGTCATACTAGACTGTATTACATTACATTAGGAATCAGGAATGTTGCCAGTGCCTCTTTTATTCAAATAACAATCAAACAGGTCAAAGCTTCTCAGTACAAGGAAGTGCAGGCGAATGCGTAAAGTCATTGACTTTGCAGCAATCCTTTCTCCCTAGCAAGCAAGCAGAGACAGCCGAAAGAAAATTCCCTCATGTCGTTGATTTGATTCTGCCTCAGAATAATGAAACTCATCTCCAGTCCGTCCGTTTCTTGAAGTCTTCTCTGACAGCTGTCGTATTTTTCTTTTATGATAATAATGTCGCTCTGTGTTTCCCCAAAACAGCAAAACCCTGAAAGACTTGGTCTCAACAGGTTTTGGGCTAAAAGAGTCGAATGAAGAGCTATAGCTGCCGTACACATCAAAACAAACAGTTCAAAACCGTTTTAATGTCTTTAAGTCTTACTGTCCGCTCCATCGAGAGAAGACTGATGAGCATGTCTGGTCATTTTTAGCTGAAAACCACAATGCTGCCGTAGGTAAAGCTAAGCTGTTCCTCCTGTTAAACAGGTGACCGTAACAACAGTTTTCATCCAAGCTGATTCGACGGGGGTAAGCCGTATTGCATCATTTCCTGTTGTGCTCCCTGTAGCTGTTTGGTGTTCAGACTCTCTTGAATTGATCTTATTTTCTCTGTGCTGAGGCTTTTCTAAGTTATTTTAACACACAAGCTACTAAAACACACGTTTTGTGGTGGTGTACTTTACGTTTTGGGAACTCCTCGTGTTTCACACAGTTTTTCTTTGGGTGGAAGGTCTCGCTAGCTCAGTTAGCTTAGCTTCATAGTAGCTATGGCTACTCTTCTCTCTCCTGTCTCTAACTCTTCTCTTCTCTCTTGCTCTCTCTGTCAGATGTTTAGTTACTTCCCTGCCTCCTTTAGTGATAATGGTAACTGTAATAAATGTAATATTTTTGTAGCTTTGGAGGCGAGGGTATCAGAATTAGAAGCACGGCTCCGCGCTGTTGAAGACCAGCAGATAGCCGAAGCCCATTAGCCAGCGCGGAGCCAACAAGGATAGAACCTCCTAGCCGTCCTCCGGTAGAGCCCGCCCAGCCGGGACCTCATGCCGGCTGGGTGACGGTACGTAGGAAACATAGTTCTAGGACCCAGCCCCCGGGCCACCACCAACCGGTCCGCGTTTCTAACAGATTTTCCCCGCTCAGCGACACACCCGCTGAGAAGCCGGCCCTGGTAATTGGCAGCTCCATAGTCATAAACGTGGCATTAGAGACACCATTGACCATAGTCAAATGTTTGCCAGGGGCCAGAACGGGCGACATCAAATCCAACCTGAAACTGCTGGCTAAAGATAAGCATAAATACAGTAAGATTGTTATTCACGCTGGCGGTGATGACACCTGGTTACGCCAATCGGAGGTCACTAAAATGAGTGTTGCTTCGGTGTGTAAGTTTGCCAAAACAATGTCAGACTCGGTAATCTTTTCTGGTCCCCTGCCTGATCGGACCAGTGACGACATGTTTAGCCGCATGCTGTCATTCCATCAATGGTTGTCTGGGTGGTGTCCTGCAAACGATGTGGGCTACATTGATAACTGGAGAACATTTTGGGGAAAACCTGGTCTGATCAAATCAAATCAAATCAAATCAAACTTTATTTATGAAGCGCTTTTCATACAAGAAGTTGCATCACAAAGTGCTTTACAGATTAAAATGACCCCACATAAAACCACCTTCCCTTCCCTCCCCCACAGATTTAAAAGCATGGTCACAGTTATACCCCCCTCCCCCCAACCCATCCCCCATGCACACAGTTAAAAGAAAAGGTAAAAAAGGACATTGGGCCGAGTGCAGATGAACCATGCAAGGAAACGCCATCAGAGGAGCCATCTGCCCCGGCAGCAGTAGATTAACAGCAGCAGCTGAGGCACCGACACAGGGCACCCAGTGGAGGCAAGGCCAAGACCCCCACCTCCACCCAAGCTCCACCCGGAGAGCACCCAGGCAGCTACAGCCGACCACCGCTCCCGGGGCAGAGGGCTCCCACAGAGGAAACACTGGAACGGGGATTAAGATAAATTAAAGTATAAAAAGAAACGGTAAATTAATGTGCTAAGATTAAATAGTAAAACTGATAAAAATATAATCATATAAAACATCCAAAGCAATTAAACAAACAGTGATAAATAATAATCAGTTAAAAGCTCGGCTAAAAAGGTGAGTCTTGAGCCTGCTCTTAAAAACATGAATATTCTCTGCGGCCCTGAGGTTCTCCAGCAGCCTGTTCCAGAGGTGAGGGCCATAAAACTGGAAAGACGCCTCACCATGCGTGTGTCCTGACTTTTGGGGTGACAAGGAGACGGCTGCAGAGGAGCGCAGAGACCGCGAAGGTTTATATGGTAAAAGCAGTTCAGAGAGATAAGAAGGCCCAAGACCATTAAGACACTTAAAAACCATTAAAAGAACCTTAAAGTCGATCCTGAAATGTACGGGGAGCCAATGCAATGATTTTAAGACCGGTGTAATGTGTTCCCGTCTCCTGGTCTTCATCAGGACACGTGCTGCTGAATTTTGTAGTAGTTGTAAACCTGATATACTCTTTTTGGGAAGACCAGAAAGCAGGGCATTACAGTAATCAATTCTACTGGAGATAAAAGCATCAGTGTCTCCATATTGGCCCGAGAGAGAATGGGTCGGACTCTGGCGATGTTCTTTAGTTGATAAAAACCTATTTTAGTGATATTTTTTATGTGAGGAATAAAAGTCAGCTCAGAGTCAAAAATCACGCCCAGGTTCTTCACTTGTAAAGAGAGATTAAAAGACAGTGATTGTAGTTTTGGTAAAAGTTTCTCTCTGAGCCTCAGGACCGATGACTAAAATACAGTTTTGTCCTGGTTGAGCTGGAGAAAGTTTTCTGCCATCCAGGATTTAATGTCTAAAATGCAGTTAAAAAGTGCATCCATTGGCCGTGTGTCATCAGGAGACATGGAGATGTATAACTGTGTATCATCAGCATAACTGTGAAAGTTAACCCCATGTCTCCTGATGACGCTGCCAAGAGGGAGCATGTAGAGGTTAAAAAGCACTGGGCCTAAAATTGAACCCTGGGGCACACCACATGTAATCCTATGGACCCTAGAGGAGCAGGTATCTAAACTTACCATAAAAGTCCTGTCTGTGAGATAGGATGTGAACCATTTGTGAACATCACCAGAGAGGCCGATCTGTTTTAAACGGGTTAAAAGAATAGTGTGGTCTACTGTATCGAAGGCAGCGCTTAGATAATAATAATAATAATAATAATAATAATAATAATAATAATAATAATAATAATAATAATAATAATAATAATAATGGCTTGCATTTATATAGCGCTTTTCAAGACTCTCAAAGCGCTAGATCCAGTAGAACCAACACTGTCACCCTCTGTGCATCATAATTTAATCTAAAATCATTTAAAATCTTCAAAAGGGCGTCTCTGTGCTGTGGTTCACCCTAAAACCAGACTGACATTTCTCCAGGACATTGTACTCATTAATAAAATCATTAAGTTGAATTAAAACAAGCTTTTCTAAAACCTTGCTTAAAAATGGTAAGTTAGATACTGGTCTAAAATTATTAAAATCATTAAAATCTAAATTGCTCTTCTTCAGCAGGGGCTTCACTTCCGCCCCTTTAAAGGCGGCAGGAAAGACCCCCGTCTGAAGGGACCAATTCATCATGGTTAAAATCTCATCTCTAAAAGATCCATAAAATAGCTTAAAAAAGGAAGTGGGAATCGGGTCATAAACACATGTGGTGGGCCTCACTGAGGAGAAAACTTTATCAAGAGTCCCAGCTTCTACCAGGACAAAACTGTCCAGCGTTTCCTCTGGTAGAGACACACAATCAGATTTGTCTAAAACCATGTGACTCTGAGAAGATAAAATCTTACATCTGATGGTGTCTACCTTCCCTCTGAAGTGGTCTGCGAACTCCTCACAAAGATTGTTTGAGGGAGTTTTCTGAAATGCATTAGTAGCTCTGTTAAAAAGTTTATCAATGGTGGAAAAAAGGATTTTATGATTATTTTTATTGTCTGATATGATTTTTGCAAAGTAAGCATTTCTTGAATTTCTTACAGCATTATTATAGGATTTGAGAAGTTCTGTGTATAATTGATGGTTTATCGTGGTTTTATTTTTTCTCCATTTTCTCTCTGCCGCCCTGCAGACCCTCTTTAGTTTTTTAAGATTGTTATTTCTCCATGGCGCTGCAAGTTTTGAATGTGAGCGTTTCACTCTAAATGGAGCCAGCAGGTCAAGAGCGGACTGAAGTCTTCTGTTAAAATCACTGGCGATAAAATCACAGGGGGCAGGTAAGAGAGTAGGAGGAAACTTTTGGAAAACTTCTAGAAAACCTGCAGCCACTTCAGGGGTTAGATGGCGCTTCCTGACAGTTCTCACAGAGGTCTCCTGCTGGATAAAACTGGTGATGTTAAAAAACACGCAGTAATGGTCAGAGACAGCCAAATCAACAACAGAGGACACACGGGTGGACAGGCCATGCGTGATGACCAAGTCCAGGGTGTGTCCTCTGTTGTGAGTTGGCTGCATGACATGCTGACTAAAATCCATATAATTCAAAATATTTAAAAATTCTGTTGATAAAGGGTCTAAAAGGTTATCCATGTGTAGATTAAAATCACCAGCTAAAATGATCCTTTCAAAGGAGTTGTACAAAATTGATAAAAACTCTGAAAATTCTTGAATAAAAAGTGCACTCTTTTTAGGAGGCCTATAAACTGTGACACATAAAATCTGAGGAGTGCTAAAAACAGTTGCATTATATTCAAAAGTACTAAAATTATCAAATAAAACAGGTTTGGCAGAAAGCGTTGATGAACTAATAAAAGCAGTTCCGCCTCCCCTTTTGCAACCCCTCGTGGAATAAGTGAAGTTAAAATTTGATCCGGAGAGACGGCATCCATCCCACTTTGGATGGAGCAGCTCTTCTTTCTAGGAATACGGCCGAATTTATTAGTCCTCCAAAACACTGACAACCCAGGGTCCAGACCAGGAAGCAGAGTCGTAGTTTAACCCACCTCTCTGCTGCTTCTGTACTGTTACCCCCCCATTACCCTATAGAAACAGTGTCTTGCCCACGGCCAAAATTAAATGGATTAAAAGTTAAGCCAACAAAAGCAAATTATGGAAATCTCATAAAAATAAATACGACTTTGACTGAACAGAAAAATAAATCTATTAAATGTGGTTTATTAAACATAAGATCTCTCTCCTCAAAGACTTTGATAGTAAATGACTTGATTTGTGATAATCACATTGATTTCCTTTGTCTCACAGAAACCTGGTTGCAGCAGGAGGATTATGTCAGTATAAATGAGTCAACTCCTTCCAGTCATTTAAATTTTTACATTCCTAGAAATACTGGGCGAGGGGGAGGAGTTGCAACCATTTTTCGTTCTGATTTACTAATTAGTTCCAGACCAATTGATAGCTACAGTTCTTTTGAGCATCTAACCCTTAATTTTCCTCATCCAAGTTGCAAAACATTAAGACCATTTTTGTTTGTGGTTTTGTATCGTCCACCAGGCCCTTACACTCAATTCTTGGATCAGATCTCACATTTTTTATCTGATTTAGTATTAAATACTGATAGGGTTATTATAGTGGGGGACTTCAATATTCATGTGGATACTGAAAGTGATAGCCTAAATGCAGCCTTTAATGCTATTTTAGACTCAATTGGCTTTACTCAAAAAGTACAGGGATCGACCCACTCAGGTAAACACACTTTGGACCTTGTACTGACATACGGTATTGAGTGTGAGGAAATAACAGTCCACCCACATAACCCGGTCCTGTCTGAGCACTTCTCAATAACTTTTGAATTTACTTTAACTGACCATTTTAAATCTGAAAGAAAATTTCATTATAGTAGAGCTTTATCAGACAATGCTGTAACAATTTTTAAAGAATCTGTTCCATTCTTACTTTCCTTAGTGTCTCAGAGTAACACAGTGGATGGCAGCAATTCTATCTCTAACCCTTCAGAAATTGATGGTCTGGTTCACAGCGTTACGTCCTCATTGCGTTTGGCATTAGATAGTGTAGCCCCATTAAAAAAGAAAGTGGCTAGCCATAGGAGGCTGACTCCTTGGTTTAACGCAGAGTTGCATACTTTAGTAGCAGTAGCAGAGAGAAGAAAATTGGTAAGTCTGTCCTCCAGCAGTCTAAGCCTATAGCAGCATAACTACAGAGATAGCTCAGGATGACCTAAGCCACTCTAACTATAAGCTTTATCAAAAAGGAAAGTTTTAAGCCTGGCCTTAAAAGTAAACAGAGTGTCTGCCTCACGGACTAAAGCTGGGAGCTGGTTCCACAGGAGAGGAGCCTGATAACTAAAAGATCTGCCTCCCATTCTACTTTTAGAGATCCTAGGAACTACAAGTAAACCTGCAGTCTGAGAGCGAAGGGCTCTGTTAGGAACATATGGACCAATCAGATCTCTGATGGAGCTGATTATTATGGGCTTTGTATGTAAGAAGGAGGATCTTAGATTCTATTCTGGATTTAACAGGGAGCCAATGAAGGGAAGCTAAAACAGGAGAAATGTGATCTCTCTTTTTAATATTCATCAGAACTCTTGCTGCCGCATTTTGGATCAACTGAAGGCTTTTAATGGCATTTTGTGGACTTCCTGATGGTAAAGAATTACAGTAGTCCAGCCTTGAGGTAACAAATGCATGGACTAGTTTCTCAGCATCACTCCTGGACAGGATGTTTCTAATTTTAGCAATATTCCGGAGGTGAAAGAAGGAAATCCTAGAAACCTGTTTAATATGGGATTTAAATGTCAAGTCTTGGTCAAAAATAACGCCGAGGTTCTTTACGTTATTACTGGGGGACAATTTAATGCCATCCAGATGAAGTGATTGACTAATCAGTTTCTGTTTAAGAACTTCTGGTCCAAAGACAGAAACTTCTGTTTTGTCAGAATTTAAAAGCAAAAAGTTTCATCCATGTTTTTATCTCTTCCAGACATGCCTGTAATCTACCTAACTGACTGGGTTCATCAGGATTTATGGATAAATATAGTTGTGTATCATCTGCATAGCTGTGGAAATTACACATTTTTGTTTATTGAAGTCCCCTTAAAGTGTCAGAACCTCATCAGCCCGTATCTCTCACACCTGCTCCAAATAACAGCTCTTCCTCCCATTTGCTGGGTGACCAGATAAAAGATGGCTTCACCTTCCTCCTCTCCTTTCTGTCATCTGGTTCTCCAGTCCAGAACTCCTCCATCATCTCGTCCAGTGGGTTCCTGAGTTCCTGTCTCTTTCTCCCTGCTGGGACATATTCTGCATTTGACTGCGTTCATCAATAAAAACAACAAAACTACTAAGGTCATCTTGGTAGATTGTGACATTAAAGTATACCTAAAGTATATTTCAATAAAGATTTTCGTAAGAAGAAGCAGACTTGATCAAATGAAAGGTAAATGATTGCAGAGCCTGTCTCTGAGGGATGGGGCCGGAGGTTTCGTCGCCTCGGTCACCGTGGTGAGTCATACTTTAGTATTTTGGCGGTTTTCAGTTCCAGACTTTGACCACACACACACAGCTTTTATTCCTTGGAGATGGGGGGTTGTAGGATGTTTTTTGGAGGGGGGTGAAGAAGGACGCTGACATGCATGACTGCACAGCCACTGAAAGGAGACAAGCTCCTCCTCCTCCTGCAAACCTTCATCTTTTTTCTCCTTTTCTCTACCTCCATCCATCTTTTTCTCACTTCCCGCCTTTTTCCCCGCCTCCTCTTCTCTCTCTCCCTCAGACCCTCACAGGGCTTTCTAAGCCATAATGGATGATGATGATGATGATGATGATGATGAACCAAAGGCAGACAGAAGGGAAGACGACCAGATATCCTCTCCATCATCTCTCTATTCCTCTTCTTCATCATCTCTCTATTCCTCTTCTTCATCTCTCTTTATTCTTCCTCTCCATCATCTTTCTGTTTCTCTTCTTCATCTCTCTCTATTCCTCTTCTTCATCATCTCTCTATTCCTCTTCATCTTTCTATTCCTCTTCTTCATCATCTCTCTATTCCTCTTCTTCATCATCTTTCTATTCCTCTTCTTCATCATCTCTCTATTCCTCTTCTTCATCATCTCTCTATTCCTCTTCTTCATCTCTCTATTCCTCTCCATCATCTCTCTATTCCTCTCCATCATCTCTCTATTCCTCTTCATCCTCTCTCTTTATTCTTCCTCTTCATCATCTCTCTGTTCCTCTTGTTCATCTCTCTATTTCTCTCCATCATCTTTCTGTTTATCTTCTTCATCTCTCTATTCCTCTCCATCATCTTTCTGTTTATCTTCTTCATCTCTTTATTTCTCTCCATCATCTCTTTATTTCTCTCCATCATCTTTCTGTTTCTCTTCTTCATCTCTCTATTCCTCTCCATCATCTCTTTATTTCTCTCCATCATCTTTCTGTTTCTCTTCTTCATCTCTCCTTCCTTCTGATCCCATCTCTCTTTCCTCGTCTTTTAGTGGAGAGCTCATTCATCTCTCGCCCATCTCTTCATCTTCCTCTCCTGCACTAACTACCCCTTTATGCTCCTCATTATCTCTTTTCACGCCTTCCCCTTCATCATCTTTCCCCCCATTTTTATGCTCTTTTATTTCCCTTCAAGCCTGATTTATTTCCTCTTCCACACAAACCATTTTTCATCCTGCAGCCACTTTCCCTCCTTATTTTTCCTCCTCCACCTTCCCTCCTCCTCCCATCTCTGTCTCTAACCCTCTGTTATTATACGAGTCAACATCGATTAGATATCGAAGTTAATCCCAGCTAAACTCCTCCACTTACAGCCCCCCTCCTTCCCCCCAGCCTCAACCAATCACAGACCAGGTCTCTGCTGACAGCCATCTGGAGCGGCGTCCCCATTGGCGGTGCCGACTGCGTGTCGCTGCACGTGAACACATCAGGTTGGAAAATAAGCTAGCTTGGATGGATGAGCGGGAAATGAGCCTGAGGTGAAGCGCTGAGAGCTTGATGCGGTCCACACACCTCCCTGACATCTGCAGCGACTGCCTCACCATGCAGACATGAACAGGCTACATGTTGCAGATACATGCACCCTGGGCTGAATGTTCAAACCAGCTGAAAAAAACAAACTCACATCGATTCACATGTAAAAACCAACCCAGAGACTCACGGTCCCTCAGAACTTCCTTCAGAACCTTCAGGGTTTCATCAGCCTTGTTTTTCAGCCTCAGCTCTAAGAAATTATCTGACCTGAGAACAGATCCATTATCCTTTAGTTTCATGTAACTTACCAGATAACAGCTCCTTAGAAATCACAATAAAATCCTGTTTCTATTTGGTCACCCAACAGAATAGAATAGAATTAATTCAGGTGTTTCAGCAGCAAAGTGATAGATAAATAGAAGGATACTGATTTACACAAAGACTAAAGGCAAATTTACAGCATAGGAAAATGAATACTCTACAGTTATTAAAAATAGAGTAATCTGGTTAAAAGGAATGTGCCAGATCCATCCATCCATCCATTTTCTTCCGCTTATCCGGGGTCGGGTCGCGGGGGCAGCAGCCTAAGCAAAGAGACCCAGACTTCCCTCTCCCCAGCCACTTGTTCCAGCTCCTCGGGAGGAACCCCAAGGCGCTCCCAGGCCAGCCGAGAAACATAGTCCCTCCAGCGTGTCCTGGGCCTTCCCCTGGGCCTCCTCCCGGAGAATGTGCAAGATGACTTAAATAAATGTAAAAGATGTGCATGAACATTTGTGCAAAGAAACAACAACAGACAAGGTGCAAATAACTGCAGGGATGTGAAGAGTGATGCTGCTGGGAGGAAGGATCTGTGATATCACTCCTTCATGCATCCAGGATAGAGCAGTCTGTCCCTGAAGGACCGGGAGTCGCTGTCTATCGGCAGAGTGGGAGTCGCTGTCTATCGGCGGACCGGGAGAAGCTGTCTATCGGCGGACCGGGAGAAGCTGTCTATCGGCGGACCGGGAGTCGCTGTCTATCCGCGGACCGGGAGTCGCTATCTATCGGCGGACCGGGAGATGCTGTCTATCCGCGGACCAGGAGTCGCTGTCTATCGGCGGACCAGGAGTCGCTGTCTATCGGCGGACCAGGAGTCGCTGTCTATCGGCAGAGTGGAAGTCGCTGTCTATCGGCGGACCGGGAGAAGCTGTCTATCGGCGGACCGGGAGAAGCTGTCTATCCGCGGACCGGGAGTCGCTGTCTATCCGCGGACCGGGAGTCGCTGTCTATCGGCGGACCGGGAGATGCTGTCTATCCGCGGACCAGGAGTCGCTGTCTATCGGCGGACCAGGAGTCGCTGTCTATCGGCGGACCGGGAGATGCTGTCTATCCGCGGACCAGGAGTCGCTGTCTATCGGCGGACCGGGAGATGCTGTCTATCCGCGGACCAGGAGTCGCTGTCTATCGGCAGACTGGGAGTCGCTTTCTATCCGCGGACCGGGAGTCGCTGTCTATCGGCGGAGCGGGAGTCGCTGTCTATCGGCGGAGCGGGAGACTCTGTCTATCGGCGGACCGGGAGACTCTGTTTATTGGCGGAGCGGGAGACTCTGTTTATCGGCGGACCGGCGGACGCTGTCTATCGGCGGACCGGGAGACTCTGTCTATCGAGGGACCGGGAGACGCTGTCTATCAGCGGACCGGCGGTCGCTGTCTATCCGCGGACCGGGAGTCGCTATCTATCGGCGGACCGGGAGATGCTGTCTATCCGCGGACCAGGAGTCGCTGTCTATCGGCGGACCAGGAGTCGCTGTCTATCGGCGGACCGGGAGATGCTGTCTATCCGCGGACCAGGAGTCGCTGTCTATCGGCGGACCGGGAGATGCTGTCTATCCGCGGACCAGGAGTCGCTGTCTATCGGCGGACCGGGAGATGCTGTCTATCCGCGGACCAGGAGTCGCTGTCTATCGGCAGACTGGGAGACGCTTTCTATCCGCGGACCGGGAGTCGCTGTCTATCGGCGGAGCGGGAGTCGCTGTCTATCGGCGGACCGGGAGACTCTGTTTATTGGCGGAGCGGGAGACTCTGTTTATCGGCGGACCGGCGGACGCTGTCTATCGGCGGACCGGGAGACTCTGTCTATCGAGGGACCGGGAGACGCTGTCTATCGGCGGACCGGCGGACGCTGTCTATCGGCGGACCGGCGGACGCTGTCTATCGGCGGACCGGCGGACGCTGTCTATCGGCGGACCGGCGGACGCTGTCTATCGGCGGACCGGGAGACTCTGTTTATCGAGGGACCGGGATACTCTGTTTATCGGCGAACTGGGAGACTCTGTCTTTTGGCGGACCGGGAGACTCTGTCTTTTAGCATTCATGGACCGGGAGACGGTGTCTATCGGCGGAGCGGGAGTCGCTGTCTATCGGCGGAGTGGGAGACTCTGTCTATCGGAGGACCGGGAGACTCTGTTTATTGGCGGAGCGGGAGACTCTGTTTATCGGCGGACCGGCGGACGCTGTCTATCGGCGGACCGGGAGACTCTGTCTATCGAGGGACCGGGAGACGCTGTCTATCGGCGGACCGGCGGACGCTGTCTATCGGCGGACCGGGAGACTCTGACCATTGGGAGACCGGGAGATGCTGACCAACATTGGACCGGGTCTACGCATGTGGAAATCCACCACCAGCTCCTTGGTCTCTAGACTGCGAGTCGACCTCCCCTGTGATGAGGGGGACTAATCTGCCTTGGCGGAGGTCTACGCTCTCTCAGTGCTTTTCTAGTTTGCTTCACTAACCTAACACCAGCTAGTCTTTGTGTTTGCTGTTAACGCTCCATTAATGTTTACCATTATATTCTCCCATTTATCCTGTAATATTTCCTCACTCTGCCTCCATCATTAGTCCAGTCTCTGCAGAGTTTATTCCAACACTCCCAGCATTGTGTCTCCCAGCAGCTCCTGCATTGTGCTTAGTCTGGGCCGTCATTGTGTTTCTGTTGACCGCGCTAATGCTGGTCATTCAGCCTAACATCATTTACTGACCACATGACAGACTCAACCTTCAACCACCAGCTTCTCATTCTGACTCGGTCTGAATGTCTCCTGGAGGCCCGGCTGAGCCCAACCAGCGCCGCTCCCGTACTTCTATTATCGCACCACATCTGAACCCAAACAGGGAACATGGAGGCTGAATGAGAGTGGTGACACTGGTCTCTGTCTGATAGTACGTTGGAACAGAACCAGAGGAACCACCTGACCAGGTCAGGTCCAGTTAGACCAGCTGCTGAACACCTGAAATCCTTTCTGCTCCCTGCATGAGCTGAACTATTAGCGTCCTGTCTGTCTGGTGAGTGACTTTCTGATTTTATTCATGACCCAGCAGTCCCAGCTTCAGCCAGGCACGCCAAGCCTGGGCGCTCTGTCCTCATCCAAACCCCGTCTCATTTATTACCCCATCGTCCTCCTCACGCCATCGCTTTTACACCCTCTCTGCTTCGTCTCTCTGCCTTCCCTTCTGTCTGTTCTGTCTGTGGTTTGGCCTGACACACACACACTGCTGTCACCAGAGGCACAGAGCTCGTTGTAGACACCTCTCTGTCTGGTGACATCCAAACGACATTGGACTGTGTGTCTGGTAGTCTGGCAGGGGAGCGTTTATTCTGCATGGATAGATAGATAGATAGATATAGATGGATGGATGGATGGATGGATGGATGGATGGATGGATGGATGGATGGATGGATGGATGGATAGATAGATAGATAGATAGATAGATAGATAGATAGATAGATAGATAGATAGATAGATAGATAGATAGATAGATAGATAGATAGATAGATAGATAGATAGATAGATAGATAGATAGATAGATAGACGGACGGACGGACGGACGGACGGACGGACGGACGGACGGACGGACGGACGGATGGATGGATGGATTTTGGAGCCATTTCTAAGCACCTGCAGGTCTACATGAGTGCAGGTTGTTGAGAGGCCTGGAAGAAGACCCAAACGGTCCTGCCCTGTCATGAACTGGAACGTCAGTGTGACAGTCCACAGTAGACGGAGAGGGACAACCTGGTCCAGAACAACTGAGAACTGGCAGCTACGTGCATAAACAACCCCAAGGTCTTTTTGAGCCCAGGTTTGAGGTGTTTTTCTGTAGCAAAGAAGGCCGTACCAACTGTCAAGCACAGTGGTGGCAGCTTGATGATGTGGGGCAGCGAGGATGTAATCATGAAGGAGGAGGACCAACTCCAAACCCCAGAGCTTCTCCTCAAATCAGCAACGAAGCAACTAGAGATGGTTGAAACTAGGCAATCACAAATATACATCTATAGATGGATGGATGGATGGATGGATGGATGGATGGATGGATGGATGGATGGATGGATGGATGGATGGATGGATGGATGGATGGATGGATGGATGGATGGATGGATGGATGGATGGATGGATGGATGGATGGATGGATGGATGGATGGATGGATGGATGGATGGAGTAGAACCACTCTCTCCTGGATAAAAAAACAGTTTAACCCTGAAGATTTGAAATGATTCTCACATCCACCCTCATGGTGAGGAGATGGTGACCCGGGTCACACTCTGGACTTGGTCATCACACATGGCCTGTCCACCAGCGTGTCCTCTGTTGTTGACCTGGCTGTCTCTGACCACTACTGTGTGTTTTTTAATATCACCAGTTTTACTGTCAGGAAGCGTCATCTAACCCTTTGAAGTGGCTTCAGGTTTTCTTAAAGTTTTTGCTAAGATATCTCCTATAGCTCTACCTGCCTCCTGTGATTTTATTATCAATGATTTTAACAGTGGGCTTCAATCCGCTCTAGAGCTGCTGGCTCCTCTAAAAGTTATAAGTTCACTCTCAAAACTTTCATCGCCATGGAGAAATGAAAACCTTAAAAAAACTGGAAGATTTGCAGGTTGGCAGAGAGAAAATGGAGGAAAAATAAAATCCCAATAAACCATCAAATATACACAGAACTTCTCTAAGTGTTTAGGCCGCTGGGTACCGCTCCTCGTCGTTCAGTCGGGTGGTGGAGATGGAAACTTGCGATTCAACCGGTTCATAAATATGTGCTTAATAATTGTGAGCAAAAAGTAAAACAACTTCAGTATGTTTATATTAAACACCATCATTAACTAGTCAGTAATCAGAGGTGGCTAGAGTAGCCAAAAGCTGTCGTTTACACTTAACCCTGTTGCCTGCTGGTGGTGGTCAGAGCGCCCGGTGGCGCCTGTGTGCGGCAGCCTCGCCTCTGTCAGCGTGCCCCAGGGCAACTGTGGCTACAATGTAGTAGCTTGCCACCATCGGCGTGTGGATGTGTGCGTTAATGGGTGAATGACTGAATGTAGTGTAAAGCGCTTTGTGGTCCTCTGACTGAAAAAAGCGCTATACAAATGCAGGCCATTTCGTAAAAGTAGCTCTGCTTCAATATATGTTTACTCAAGTAAAGGTACAAAGTAGTAATACAAGAAATTACTCAAGTAAGAGTAAAAAACTATTTGATAAAAAGGTTACATAAGTATTGAGTACTTGAGTATTTGTTCTGAGATCATAGCATATGATTTAATATTTCAAAGTTATGTAAATGGACAAAAAAGTTATGTGCAAATTCTAAAGACTATAATAAAAAGAAATACATGACATAACTGTAAAATAACAAATTTGACTAGAAGAAACATTTTTCCAAATCAACATTTTTCAAGGTAAAACGGATGAAACCAATACTGATAGTAGGTAATGTGGAGATATTAATAATATGATAATATGTTAGACCAGGATAATGTACCCCCACTTTACCTCAAAATGGCGCAAAAGCCTCAGCAAATAGAAGATCATGTTAAAATAAAATGATGAAGATTGTGCATAAACAGGAGGTCTCACTTCAACATAAACTGTAGGTGTGAGTCTTGTACATTTTTGGTTCAAACAAGCGTTCAGTTTCATTCAGTAAAGTTAGTCGCTGTAGGTAGAAGAGCCAGAAACGTTACTCAAGTAAGAGCAGTGATACTTCATAAAAATGTTACTAAATTAAAAGTCAAAAGTACAGTCTAGTAAAACTACTCCAAAAGTACAGTTTTTTTCAAAATGTAACTGAGTACTCTGTAGGTAATACCATGTTTTCTTTTAACTGTTTTTATATATTCATAGCATAGACCATTAGACATTTTTAGTAGCCGAAAGGGAAAATGTCTTTGCACAAAATGCTAATTCTGTTAATACACATTAAACTCTAATGTTTCAATGTTTTTTTTTCCGTGTTTTTACCATATTACACAACAATTTATGTTCACAGCAGATTGCAAAACCATTTTAATGTAATTAAATAAGAGCAAAAACTACTTCTGCAGGCTCCTGTCCAAGTAACACATTTAGCCTTTGACTCAAAAACCAACTCCAAAAGTTCGGTTTGCCTCATTTCACAACAAAAGTATAAAAGTTAGCACAACTTTCTCCTTTTGCAATCACCTAAAACATAGACATACAAGTACTGACAACACACGAATTAAAGTTAAAGCTTACAACTTAAACTAAAAATTGTTTTTCATGCCATATAAAGGAAATAATTTTTTTACAGTGGGCCTATTGGCCCTCAGCTCACACTCATTAGTCTGATTCCTGCTAGAAGAACCAGCGGTTCTGCTGTCCTCCTCCGGGCCAATATGGGCGGGCCTCCCATCCCACTGGAGGGTCAAACTGGGTCTTCTAGTGAACCAGTAGCAAATCAAAGTGGGCTAATCCATTCTCCACGAACATGAATGAATAAACAGAGTTGCATTGACAACTGGAAAATGGTAGGACTCTGATTTCAGGGAACCGCTCTGGTTTCACTCCGGCCTAATGGGAATGCACGGTTCCATTATAACCATAACAACACCCTGGGGTCAGAACCAAGTTACTGGGTTCTGGACTTATTTAAAGGAACAGTACAAACATCACAGAAGACATCTAAAAGGCTTCACCAGCTTCAAGAAGACCTCCACTTTCCGTTTCTGATCCTGATGTTAGGTTCCCTCTCAGGAGGTTTCTCAGTCCAGTTCCTATTCAACCTTACCTGATCCACCTGGTCTGTAGAACAAGTTGATGTGAAACATTTTGCAGTTTGATGTCCTCAGATTAAACATGCAGGATGACCTGGACACCAACCAGAGGACCTGGGCACCAACCAGAGGACCTGGACACCAACCAGAGGACCTGGGCACCAACCAGAGGACCTGGACACCAACCAGAGGACCTGGTCACTAACCAGATGACCTGGGCACCAACCAGAGGACCTGGGCATCAAACTGAGGACCTGGTCACCAACCAGAGGACCTGGGCATCAAACTGAGGACCTGGTCACCAACCAGAGGACCTGGGCATCAAACTGAGGACCTGGTCACCAACCAGAGGACCTGGGCATCAAACTGAGGACCTGGTCACCAACCAGAGGACCTGGGCATCAAACTGAGGACCTGGTCACCAACCAGAGGACCTGGGCATCAAACTGAGGACCTGGGCATCAAACTGAGGACCTGGTCACCAACCAGAGGACCTGGTCACCAACCAGAGGACCACACAACCAGAGGACCTGGACACCAACCAGAGGATCTGGACACCTGGACATCTGTTCATCCATCCATCCATCAATCCATCTATCTGTTCATCCATCCATCATCCATCCATCCATCATCCATCCATCCATCCATCCATTTGTTCATCCATCATCCATCCATCCATCCATTCATCCATTCCTCCATCCATCCATCCATCCATCCAGCTGTTCATCCATCCATCCAGCCATCCATCCATCTGTCCATCAATCCATCCATTTATCCATCCATCCATCCATCCATCTGTTCATCCATTCAGCCATCCGTCCGTCCGTCCATCCATCCATCACCCGTTCATCCATCCATCCATCCGTCCATCCATCCATCCATCTGTCCATCCGTCCGTCCGTCCATCCATCCATCACCCGTTCATCCATCCATCCATCCGTCCATCCATCCCTCCATCCGTCCATCCTTCCTTCCTTCCTTCCTTCCGTCCTTCCTTCCTTCCTTCCTTCCTTCCTTCCTTCCTTCCTTCCTTCCTTCCTTCCTTCCTTCCTTCCTTCCTTCCGTCCGTCCATCTGTCCGTCCATCCCTCCATCCATCTATCACCCGTTCATCCATCCATCCATCTATCATCTGTTCATCCATCCATCCCTCCATCCATCCATCCATCCAACCATCCCTCCATCCGTCCGTCCTTCCTTCCGTCCGTCCATCTGTCCGTCCATTCCTCCATCCATCTATCACCCGTTCATCCATCCATCCATCCATCCCTCCATTATTTTAGAAGTAAACTACCAAAGACTGATAAATGGAACATCTGGCCTGGATTTCTGACATCCTGGTATCTTTCCTAATGAGAACCTCTGACTGTTGTTAGCAGAAAACTTCCAGGTTGATTGATTTTGGTCCACAGAACCAGAGGCCAGATTGGCTTAAAAAAGTCCTACCTCCAGAGACCGAGTTCATTACAAATACATTCACACCTCAGAGGTTTTCTCTTCCCTCAGGTCATTTTCTCTGACACAATGTACAGCCAGACTGAGTATCTGTTCAGCAAGTTTCAATTTAAGCCCAGCCTTATTTACTCTCCTCCCTAAGCTCTGTATTGATCCTCTCACTAAACAGAACCTCAAGGCACTGAGCTCACATTAAATTACGTTGTTTCAGGTCTCATACTTTGAGAACAACATTTAATATTCTCTGTATTTTCATGTTTGTTGCTTTATCAATTTTTCCTTTCTTTATTAGGATGAACAGTGGTTCTGTTGGACCCAGCAGGTTGGAGAACAATGTTTGGCCTTCTAATGTGATAAAATCACTGAGGTTCCAGCTCAAGTCCTGTTTGGTTTCTTTCTGCTGGGCCTCTCCTGTTAAATAGCTACGTCATAAAAGACAGAAATCTCATGTGGAGTCCCCCAGGGCTCCATCCTGGGGCCCCTCCTGACACTGTTGATCATGATATATTATTGGAACGACTGGAGAGCTGGGTCGGACTCTCTGGTTCAGGACTTGGCTGGTTCGAGTCTTACCTAAAAAACAGGGACTTCTTTGTTTTAATAGGAAACTTTTCATCAGAACGAACAGAAATCACATGTGGGGTGCCCCATGGTTCCATCCTGGGGCCCCTCTTATTTAATATCTACATGCTCCCACTAGGCAAGATTATAACAACCAATAACATTAGCTATCATAACTACGCGGATGATATTCAGCTCTACATTACAATGTCACCAGGTGACTTTGAACCCATCCAAACCCTAAGTGAATGCATCGAGCAAATCAATGGATGGATGTGTCATAACTTTCTCCAGCTGAACAGAAACAAAACAGAAGTAATTACTTTTGGACCTAAAGAGGAACGAGTCAGCACACAGCTTCAGTTAATCCAGCTAGAAACTACTGATCAGGCCTGAAATCTAGGTGTAGTGATGAACTCAGACCTGAACCTCCAGGGTCACATAAAGGTCAATAACAAGGTCAGCCTTCTATCACCTGAAGAACATCTCTAGGATTAAAGGACTGATGTCACAACAGGACCTAGAAAAACTCATCCATGCGTTTATCTTTAGTCGGATTGATTACTGCAACAGCGTCTTCACAGGTCTGCCTAAAAAGTCAATCAGACAATTTGTTTAA
>OY747700.1:1510000-1550000 GCA_963556495.2 Valencia hispanica | reverse complement strand
CCCAGTTAGAGCCCAGTTAGAGCCCAGTTAGAGGCCAGTTAGAGCCCAGTTAGAGTCCAGTTAGAGCCAGGTTAGAGGCCAGTTAGAGGCCAGTTAGAGCCCAGTTAGAGGCCAGTTAGAGCCCAGTTAGAGCCCAGTTAGAGGCCAGTTAGAGCCCAGTTAGAGTCCAGTTAGAGCCAGGTTAGAGGCCAGTTAGAGCCCAGTTAGAGGCCAGTTAGAGGCCAGTTAGAGGCCAGTTAGAGCCCAGTTAGAGGCCAGTTAGAGCCCGGTTAGAGTCCAGTTAGAGGCCAGTTAGAGGCCAGTTAGAGCCCAGTTAGAGGCCAGTTAGAGCCCAGTTAGAGGCCAGTTAGAGCCCAGTTAGAGGCCAGTTAGAGCCCGGTTAGAGTCCAGTAAGAGGCCAGTTAGAGGCCAGTTAGAGCCCAGTTAGAGGCAAGATAGAGGCCAGTTAGAGCCCAGTTAGAGGCCAGTTAGAGGCCAATTAGAGGCCAGTTAGAGGCCAGTTAGAGCCCAGTTAGAGCCCAGTTAGAAGCCAGTTAGAGGCCAGTTAGAGCCCAGTTAGAGCCCAGTTATAGGCCAGTTAGAGGCCAGTTAGAGCCCAGTTAGAGGCCAGTTAGAGCCCAGTTAGAGGCCAGTTAGAGCCCAGTTAGAGTCCAATTAGAGGCCAGTTAGAGCCCAGTTAGAGCCCAGTTAGAGGCCAGTTAGAGGCCAGTTAGAGTCCAGTTAGAGCCCAGTTAGAGGCAAGATAGAGCCCAGTTAGAGGCCAGTTAGAGCCCGGTTAGAGTCCAGTAAGAGGCCAGTTAGAGGCCAGTTAGAGGCCAGTTAGAGCCCAGTTAGAGCCCAGTTAGAGGCCAGTTAGAGGCCAGTTAGAGTCCAGTTAGAGCCCAGTTAGAGGCAAGATAGAGCCCAGTTAGAGGCCAGTTAGAGCCCGGTTAGAGTCCAGTAAGAGGCCAGTTAGAGGCCAGTTAGAGGCCAGTTAGAGCCCAGTTAGAGGCCAGTTAGAGCCCAGTTAGAGCCCAGTTAGAGCCCAGTTAGAGGCCAGTTAGAGCCCAGTTAGAGTCCAGTTAGAGCCAGGTTAGAGGCCAGTTAGAGGCCAGTTAGAGCCCAGTTAGAGGCCAGTTAGAGGCCAGTTAGAGGCCAGTTAGAGCCCAGTTAGAGGCCAGTTAGAGCCAAGTTAGAGGCAAGTTAGAGGCCAGTTAGAGCCCAGTTAGGGGCCAGTTAGAGCCCAGTTAGAAGCCAGTTAGAGGCCAGTTAGAGCCCAGTTAGAGTCCAGTTAGAGGCCAGTTAGAGGCCAGTTAGAGCCCAGTTAGAGGCCAGTTAGAGCCCAGTTAGAGGCCAGTTAGAGCCCAGTTAGAGCCCAGTTAGAGCCCAGTTAGAGCCCAGTTATAGGCCAGTTAGAGCCCAGTTAGAGCCCAGTTAGAGCCCAGTTAGAGGCCAGTTAGAGCCCAGTTAGAGCCCAGTTATAGGCCAGTTTGAGCCCAGTTTGAGCCCAGTTAGAGGCCAGTTAGAGGCCAGTTAGAGGCCAGTTAGAGGCCAGTTAGAGCCCAGTTAGAGGCCAGTTAGAGCCCAGTTAGAGCCCAGTTAGAGGCCAGTTAGAGCCCAGTTAGAGCCCAGTTAGAGGCCAGTTAGAGCCCAGTTAGAGCCCAGTTAGAGGCCAGTTAGAGACCAGTTAGAGCCCAGTTAGAGCCCAGTTAGAGCCCAGTTAGAGGCCAGTTAGAGGCCAGTTAGAGCCCAGTTAGAGCCCAGTTATAGGCCAGTTAGAGCCCAGTTGGAGGCCCGTTAGAGCCAGTTAGAGGCCAGTTAGAGGCCAGTTACAGCCCAGTTAGAGGCCATTTAGAGGCCAGTTAGAGGCCAGTTAGAGCCCAGTTAGAGGCCAGTTAGAGCCTAGTTAGAGCCCAGTAAGAGGCCAGTTAGAGGCCAGTTAGAGCCCAGTTAGAAGCCAGTTAGAGCCCAGTTAGAGGCAAGTTAGAGCCCAGTTAGAGGACATTTAGAGGCCAGTTAGAGGCCAGTTAGAGGCCAGTTAGAGCCCAGTTAGAGCCCAGTTAGAGCCCAGTTAGAGGCCAGTTAGAGCCCAGGTAGAGTCCAGTTAGAGCCAGGTTAGAGGCCAGTTAGAGGCCAGTTAGAGCCCAGTTAGAGGCCAGTTAGAGCCCAGTTAGAGCCCAGTTAGAGGCCAGTTAGAGCCCAGTTAGAGCCCAGTTAGAGGCCAGTTAGAGCCCAGTTAGAGGCCAGTTAGAGCCCAGTTAGAGTCCAGTTAGAGGCCAGTTAGAGGCCAGTTAGAGCCCAGTTAGAGGCCAGTTAGAGGCCAGTTAGAGCCCAGTTAGAGGCCAGTTAGAGCCCAGTTAGAGTCCAGTTAGAGGCCAGTTAGAGGCCAGTTAGAGCCCAGTTAGAGGCCAGTTAGAGCCCAGTTAGAGGCCAGTTAGAGGCCAGTTAGAGCCCAGTTCGAGCCCAGTTAGAGCCCAGTTAGAGGCCAGTTAGAGCCCAGTTAGAGGCCAGTTAGAGCCCAGTTAGAGGCCAGTTAGAGCCCAGTTAGAGCCCAGTTAGAGCCCAGTTAGAGCCCAGTTATAGGCCAGTTAGAGCCCAGATATAGGCCAGTTAGAGCCCAGTTAGAGCCCAGTTAGAGCCCAGTTATAGGCCAGTTAGAGCCCAGTTAGAGGCCAGTTAGAGCCCAGTTAGAGCCGAGTTAGAGGCCAGTTAGAGCCCAGTTAGAGGCCAGTTAGAGCCCAGTTAGAGGCCAGTTAGAGCCCAGTTAGAGCCCAGTTAGAGGCCAGTTAGAGCCCAGTTAGAGCCCAGTTAGAGCCCAGTTAGAGCCCAGTTAGAGCCCAGTTAGAGGCCAGTTAGAGACCAGTTAGAGCCCAGTTAGAGCCCAGTTAGAGGCCAGTTAGAGGCCAGTTAGAGCCCAGTTAGAGCCCAGTTATAGGCCAGTTAGAGCCCAGTTGGAGGCCAGTTAGAGCCAGTTAGAGCCCAGTTATAGGCCAGTTAGAGCCCAGTTGGAGGCCAGTTAGAGCCAGTTAGAGGCCAGTTAGAGCCCAGTTAGAGCCCAGTTAGAGCCCAGTTAGAGGCCAGTTAGAGCCCAGTTAGAGTCCAGTTAGAGCCAGGTTAGAGGCCAGTTAGAGGCCAGTTAGAGCCCAGTTAGAGGCCAGTTAGAGCCCAGTTAGAGCCCAGTTAGAGCCCAGTTAGAGGCCAGTTAGAGCCCAGTTAGAGTCCAGTTAGAGCCAGGTTAGAGGCCAGTTAGAGGCCAGTTAGAGCCCAGTTAGAGCCCAGTTAGAGCCCAGTTAGAGCCCAGTTAGAGCCCAGTTAGAGCCCAGTTAGAGGCCAGTTAGAGCCCAGTTAGAGGCCAGTTAGAGCCCAGTTAGAGCCCAGTTAGAGCCCAGTTAGAGGCCAGTTAGAGCCCAGTTAGAGGCCAGTTAGAGGCCAGTTAGAGCCCAGTTAGAGGCCAGTTAGAGGCCAGTTAGAGGCCAGTTAGAGCCCAGTTAGAGGCCAGTTAGAGCCCAGTTAGAGCCCAGTTAGAGCCCAGTTAGAGGCCAGTTAGAGCCCAGTTAGAGGCCAGTTAGAGGCCAGTTAGAGCCCAGTTAGAGTCCAGTTAGAGCCAGGTTAGAGGCCAGTTAGAGCCCAGTTAGAGGCCAGTTAGAGCCCAGTTAGAGGCCAGTTAGAGCCCAGTTAGAGCCCAGTTAGAGCCCAGTTAGAGGCCAGTTAGAGCCCAGTTAGAGGCCAGTTAGAGGCCAGTTAGAGCCCAGTTAGAGGCCAGTTAGAGGCCAGTTAGAGCCCAGTTAGAGGCCAGTTAGAGCCCAGTTAGAGTCCAGTTAGAGGCCAGTTAGAGGCCATTTAGAGCCCAGTTAGAGCCCAGTTATAGGCCAGTTAGAGGCCAGTTAGAGCCCAGTTAGAGGCCAGTTAGAGCCCAGTTAGAGGCCAGTTAGAGCCCAGTTAGAGTCCAATTAGAGGCCAGTTAGAGCCCAGTTAGAGCCCAGTTAGAGGCCAGTTAGAGGCCAGTTAGAGTCCAGTTAGAGCCCAGTTAGAGGCAAGATAGAGCCCAGTTAGAGGCCAGTTAGAGCCCGGTTAGAGTCCAGTAAGAGGCCAGTTAGAGGCCAGTTAGAGGCCAGTTAGAGCCCAGTTAGAGCCCAGTTAGAGGCCAGTTAGAGGCCAGTTAGAGTCCAGTTAGAGCCCAGTTAGAGGCAAGATAGAGCCCAGTTAGAGGCCAGTTAGAGCCCGGTTAGAGTCCAGTAAGAGGCCAGTTAGAGGCCAGTTAGAGGCCAGTTAGAGCCCAGTTAGAGGCCAGTTAGAGCCCAGTTAGAGCCCAGTTAGAGCCCAGTTAGAGGCCAGTTAGAGCCCAGTTAGAGTCCAGTTAGAGCCAGGTTAGAGGCCAGTTAGAGCCCAGTTAGAGGCCAGTTAGAGGCCAGTTAGAGGCCAGTTAGAGCCCAGTTAGAGGCCAGTTAGAGCCAAGTTAGAGGCAAGTTAGAGGCCAGTTAGAGCCCAGTTAGGGGCCAGTTAGAGCCCAGTTAGAAGCCAGTTAGAGGCCAGTTAGAGCCCAGTTAGAGTCCAGTTAGAGGCCAGTTAGAGGGCAGTTAGAGCCCAGTTAGAGGCCAGTTAGAGCCCAGTTAGAGGCCAGTTAGAGGCCAGTTAGAGCCCAGTTCGAGCCCAGTTAGAGCCCAGTTAGAGGCCAGTTAGAGCCCAGTTAGAGGCCAGTTAGAGCCCAGTTAGAGGCCAGTTAGAGCCCAGTTAGAGCCCAGTTAGAGCCCAGTTAGAGCCCAGTTATAGGCCAGTTAGAGCCCAGTTATAGGCCAGTTAGAGCCCAGTTAGAGCCCAGTTAGAGCCCAGTTATAGGCCAGTTAGAGCCCAGTTAGAGGCCAGTTAGAGCCCAGTTAGAGCCGAGTTAGAGGCCAGTTAGAGCCCAGTTAGAGGCCAGTTAGAGCCCAGTTAGAGGCCAGTTAGAGCCCAGTTAGAGCCCAGTTAGAGGCCAGTTAGAGCCCAGTTAGAGCCCAGTTAGAGCCCAGTTAGAGCCCAGTTAGAGCCCAGTTAGAGGCCAGTTAGAGACCAGTTAGAGCCCAGTTAGAGCCCAGTTAGAGCCCAGTTAGAGGCCAGTTAGAGGCCAGTTAGAGCCCAGTTAGAGGCCAGTTAGAGGCCAGTTAGAGGCCAGTTAGAGCCCAGTTAGAGCCCAGTTAGAGGCCAGTTAGAGGCCAGTTAGAGGCCAGTTAGAGGCCAGTTAGAGCCCAGTTAGAGGCCAGTTAGAGCCAAGTTAGAGGCAAGTTAGAGGCCAGTTAGAGCCCAGTTAGGGGCCAGTTAGAGCCCAGTTAGAAGCCAGTTAGAGGCCAGTTAGAGCCCAGTTAGAGTCCAGTTAGAGGCCAGTTAGAGGGCAGTTAGAGCCCAGTTAGAGGCCAGTTAGAGCCCAGTTAGAGGCCAGTTAGAGGCCAGTTAGAGCCCAGTTCGAGCCCAGTTAGAGCCCAGTTAGAGGCCAGTTAGAGCCCAGTTAGAGGCCAGTTAGAGCCCAGTTAGAGGCCAGTTAGAGCCCAGTTAGAGCCCAGTTAGAGCCCAGTTAGAGCCCAGTTATAGGCCAGTTAGAGCCCAGTTATAGGCCAGTTAGAGCCCAGTTAGAGCCCAGTTAGAGCCCAGTTATAGGCCAGTTAGAGCCCAGTTAGAGGCCAGTTAGAGCCCAGTTAGAGCCGAGTTAGAGGCCAGTTAGAGCCCAGTTAGAGGCCAGTTAGAGCCCAGTTAGAGGCCAGTTAGAGCCCAGTTAGAGCCCAGTTAGAGGCCAGTTAGAGCCCAGTTAGAGCCCAGTTAGAGCCCAGTTAGAGCCCAGTTAGAGCCCAGTTAGAGGCCAGTTAGAGACCAGTTAGAGCCCAGTTAGAGCCCAGTTAGAGCCCAGTTAGAGGCCAGTTAGAGGCCAGTTAGAGCCCAGTTAGAGGCCAGTTAGAGGCCAGTTAGAGGCCAGTTAGAGCCCAGTTAGAGCCCAGTTAGAGGCCAGTTAGAGGCCAGTTAGAGTCCAGTTAGAGCCCAGTTAGAGGCAAGATAGAGCCCAGTTAGAGGCCAGTTAGAGCCCGGTTAGAGTCCAGTAAGAGGCCAGTTAGAGGCCAGTTAGAGGCCAGTTAGAGCCCAGTTAGAGGCCAGTTAGAGGCCAGTTATAGGCCAGTTAGAGCCCAGTTAGAGGCCAGTTAGAGCCCAGTTAGAGGCCAGTTAGAGCCCAGTTAGAGGCCAGTTAGAGGCCAGTTAGAGCCCAGTTAGAGGCCAGTTAGAGGCCAGTTAGAGGCCAGATAGAGCCCAGTTAGAGGCCAGTTAGAGCCCAGTTAGAGCCCAGTTAGAGCCCAGTTAGAGGCCAGTTAGAGCCCAGTTAGAGTCCAGTTAGAGCCAGGTTAGAGGCCAGTTAGAGCCCAGTTAGAGGCCAGTTAGAGGCCAGTTAGAGGCCAGTTAGAGGCCAGTTAGAGCCCAGTTAGAGCCCAGTTAGAGCCAAGTTAGAGGCCAGTTAGAGACCAGTTAGAGCCCAGTTAGAGCCCAGTTAGAGCCCAGTTAGAGCCCAGTTAGAGGCCAGTTAGAGCCCAGTTAGAGGCCAGTTAGAGGCCAGTTAGAGCCCAGTTAGAGGCCAGTTAGAGCCCAGTTAGAGGCCAGTTAGAGGCCAGTTAGAGGCCAGTTAGAGCCCAGTTAGAAGCCAGTTAGAGGCCAGTTAGAGGCCAGTTAGAGCCCAGTTAGAGACCAGTTAGAGCCCAGTAAGAGGCCAGTTAGAGCCCAGTTAGAGCCCAGTTAGAGCCCAGTTAGAGGCCAGTTAGAGCCCAGTTAGAGTCCAGTTAGAGCCAGGTTAGAGGCCAGTTAGAGGCCAGTTAGAGCCCAGTTAGAGCCCAGTTAGAGCCCAGTTAGAGCCCAGTTAGAGCCCAGTTAGAGGCCAGTTAGAGCCCAGTTAGAGGCCAGTTAGAGCCCAGTTAGAGGCCAGTTAGAGGCCAGTTAGAGCCCAGTTAGAGGCCAGTTAGAGGCCAGTTAGAGGCCAGTTAGAGCCCAGTTAGAGGCCAGTTAGAGCCCAGTTAGAGCCCAGTTAGAGCCCAGTTAGAGGCCAGTTAGAGCCCAGTTAGAGGCCAGTTAGAGGCCAGTTAGAGCCCAGTTAGAGTCCAGTTAGAGCCAGGTTAGAGGCCAGTTAGAGCCCAGTTAGAGGCCAGTTAGAGCCCAGTTAGAGGCCAGTTAGAGCCCAGTTAGAGCCCAGTTAGAGCCCAGTTAGAGGCCAGTTAGAGCCCAGTTAGAGGCCAGTTAGAGGCCAGTTAGAGGCCAGTTAGAGGCCAGTTAGAGGCCAGTTAGAGGCCAGTTAGAGCCCAGTTAGAGTCCAGTTAGAGGCCAGTTAGAGGCCATTTAGAGCCCAGTTAGAGCCCAGTTATAGGCCAGTTAGAGGCCAGTTAGAGCCCAGTTAGAGCCCAGTTAGAGGCCAGTTAGAGCCCAGTTAGAGGCCAGTTAGAGGCCAATTAGAGGCCAGTTAGAGCCCAGTTAGAGCCCAGTTAGAGGCCAGTTAGAGGCCAGTTAGAGTCCAGTTAGAGCCCAGTTAGAGGCAAGATAGAGCCCAGTTAGAGGCCAGTTAGAGCCCGGTTAGAGTCCAGTAAGAGGCCAGTTAGAGGCCAGTTAGAGGCCAGTTAGAGCCCAGTTAGAGGCCAGTTAGAGGCCAGTTATAGGCCAGTTAGAGCCCAGTTAGAGGCCAGTTAGAGCCCAGTTAGAGGCCAGTTAGAGCCCAGTTAGAGGCCAGTTAGAGGCCAGTTAGAGCCCAGTTAGAGGCCAGTTAGAGGCCAGTTAGAGGCCAGTTAGAGCCCAGTTAGAGGCCAGTTAGAGCCCAGTTAGAGCCCAGTTAGAGCCCAGTTAGAGGCCAGTTAGAGCCCAGTTAGAGTCCAGTTAGAGCCAGGTTAGAGGCCAGTTAGAGCCCAGTTAGAGGCCAGTTAGAGGCCAGTTAGAGGCCAGTTAGAGCCCAGTTAGAGGCCAGTTAGAGCCAAGTTAGAGGCAAGTTAGAGGCCAGTTAGAGCCCAGTTAGGGGCCAGTTAGAGCCCAGTTAGAAGCCAGTTAGAGGCCAGTTAGAGCCCAGTTAGAGTCCAGTTAGAGGCCAGTTAGAGGCCAGTTAGAGCCCAGTTAGAGGCCAGTTAGAGCCCAGTTAGAGGCCAGTTAGAGGCCAGTTAGAGCCCAGTTCGAGCCCAGTTAGAGCCCAGTTAGAGGCCAGTTAGAGCCCAGTTAGAGGCCAGTTAGAGCCCAGTTAGAGGCCAGTTAGAGCCCAGTTAGAGCCCAGTTAGAGCCCAGTTAGAGCCCAGTTATAGGCCAGTTAGAGCCCAGTTATAGGCCAGTTAGAGCCCAGTTAGAGCCCAGTTAGAGCCCAGTTATAGGCCAGTTAGAGCCCAGTTAGAGGCCAGTTAGAGCCCAGTTAGAGCCGAGTTAGAGGCCAGTTAGAGCCCAGTTAGAGGCCAGTTAGAGCCCAGTTAGAGGCCAGTTAGAGCCCAGTTAGAGCCCAGTTAGAGGCCAGTTAGAGCCCAGTTAGAGCCCAGTTAGAGCCCAGTTAGAGCCCAGTTAGAGGCCAGTTAGAGACCAGTTAGAGCCCAGTTAGAGCCCAGTTAGAGCCCAGTTAGAGGCCAGTTAGAGGCCAGTTAGAGCCCCGTTAGAGCCCAGTTAGAGGCCAGTTAGAGCCCAGTTGGAGGCCAGTTAGAGCCAGTTAGAGCCCAGTTATAGGCCAGTTAGAGCCCAGTTGGAGGCCAGTTAGAGCCAGTTAGAGGCCAGTTAGAGCCCAGTTAGAGCCCAGTTAGAGCCCAGTTAGAGGCCAGTTAGAGCCCAGTTAGAGTCCAGTTAGAGCCAGGTTAGAGGCCAGTTAGAGGCCAGTTAGAGCCCAGTTAGAGGCCAGTTAGAGCCCAGTTAGAGCCCAGTTAGAGCCCAGTTAGAGGCCAGTTAGAGCCCAGTTAGAGGCCAGTTAGAGCCCAGTTAGAGGCCAGTTAGAGGCCAGTTAGAGGCCAGTTAGAGCCCAGTTAGAAGCCAGTTAGAGGCCAGTTAGAGGCCAGTTAGAGCCCAGTTAGAGACCAGTTAGAGCCCAGTAAGAGGCCAGTTAGAGCCCAGTTAGAGCCCAGTTAGAGCCCAGTTAGAGGCCAGTTAGAGCCCAGTTAGAGTCCAGTTAGAGCCAGGTTAGAGGCCAGTTAGAGGCCAGTTAGAGCCCAGTTAGAGCCCAGTTAGAGCCCAGTTAGAGCCCAGTTAGAGCCCAGTTAGAGGCCAGTTAGAGCCCAGTTAGAGGCCAGTTAGAGCCCAGTTAGAGGCCAGTTAGAGGCCAGTTAGAGCCCAGTTAGAGGCCAGTTAGAGGCCAGTTAGAGGCCAGTTAGAGCCCAGTTAGAGTCCAGTTAGAGCCAGGTTAGAGGCCAGTTAGAGCCCAGTTAGAGGCCAGTTAGAGCCCAGTTAGAGGCCAGTTAGAGCCCAGTTAGAGCCCAGTTAGAGCCCAGTTAGAGGCCAGTTAGAGCCCAGTTAGAGGCCAGTTAGAGGCCAGTTAGAGCCCAGTTAGAGGCCAGTTAGAGGCCAGTTAGAGCCCAGTTAGAGGCCAGTTAGAGGCCAGTTAGAGGCCAGTTAGAGCCCAGTTAGAGGCCAGTTAGAGGCCAGTTAGAGCCCAGTTAGAGGCCAGTTAGAGCCCAGTTAGAGTCCAGTTAGAGGCCAGTTAGAGGCCAGTTAGAGCCCAGTTAGAGGCCAGTTAGAGCCCAGTTAGAGGCCAGTTAGAGCCCAGTTAGAGCCCAGTTAGAGCCCAGTTAGAGGCCAGTTAGAGCCCAGTTAGAGGCCAGTTAGAGGCCAGTTAGAGCCCAGTTAGAGGCCAGTTAGAGGCCAGTTAGAGCCCAGTTAGAGGCCAGTTAGAGCCCAGTTAGAGTCCAGTTAGAGGCCAGTTAGAGGCCATTTAGAGCCCAGTTAGAGCCCAGTTATAGGCCAGTTAGAGGCCAGTTAGAGCCCAGTTAGAGCCCAGTTAGAGGCCAGTTAGAGCCCAGTTAGAGGCCAGTTAGAGGCCAGTTAGAGGCCAGTTAGAGCCCAGTTAGAGCCCAGTTAGAGGCCAGTTAGAGGCCAGTTAGAGTCCAGTTAGAGCCCAGTTAGAGGCAAGATAGAGCCCAGTTAGAGGCCAGTTAGAGCCCGGTTAGAGTCCAGTAAGAGGCCAGTTAGAGGCCAGTTAGAGTCCAGTTAGAGCCCAGTTAGAGGCAAGATAGAGCCCAGTTAGAGGCCAGTTAGAGCCCGGTTAGAGTCCAGTAAGAGGCCAGTTAGAGGCCAGTTAGAGGCCAGTTAGAGCCCAGTTAGAGGCCAGTTAGAGGCCAGTTAGAGGCCAGTTAGAGCCCAGTTAGAGGCCAGTTAGAGCCCAGTTAGAGGCCAGTTAGAGCCCAGTTAGAGGCCAGTTAGAGGCCAGTTAGAGCCCAGTTAGAGGCCAGTTAGAGGCCAGTTAGAGGCCAGTTAGAGCCCAGTTAGAGGCCAGTTAGAGCCCAGTTAGAGCCCAGTTAGAGCCCAGTTAGAGGCCAGTTAGAGCCCAGTTAGAGGCCAGTTAGAGCCCAGTTAGAGGCCAGTTAGAGGCCAGTTAGAGGCCAGTTAGAGCCCAGTTAGAGCCCAGTTAGAGGCCAGTTAGAGGCCAGTTAGAGTCCAGTTAGAGCCCAGTTAGAGGCAAGATAGAGCCCAGTTAGAGGCCAGTTAGAGCCCGGTTAGAGTCCAGTAAGAGGCCAGTTAGAGGCCAGTTAGAGGCCAGTTAGAGCCCAGTTAGAGGCCAGTTAGAGGCCAGTTATAGGCCAGTTAGAGCCCAGTTAGAGGCCAGTTAGAGCCCAGTTAGAGGCCAGTTAGAGCCCAGTTAGAGGCCAGTTAGAGGCCAGTTAGAGCCCAGTTAGAGGCCAGTTAGAGGCCAGTTAGAGGCCAGTTAGAGCCCAGTTAGAGGCCAGTTAGAGCCCAGTTAGAGCCCAGTTAGAGCCCAGTTAGAGGCCAGTTAGAGCCCAGTTAGAGTCCAGTTAGAGCCAGGTTAGAGGCCAGTTAGAGCCCAGTTAGAGGCCAGTTAGAGGCCAGTTAGAGGCCAGTTAGAGCCCAGTTAGAGCCCAGTTAGAGCCAAGTTAGAGGCAAGTTAGAGGCCAGTTAGAGCCCAGTTAGGGGCCAGTTAGAGCCCAGTTAGAAGCCAGTTAGAGCCCAGTTAGAGGCCAGTTAGAGCCCAGTTAGAGGCCAGTTAGAGGCCAGTTAGAGGCCAGTTAGAGGCCAGTTAGAGCCCAGTTAGAGGCCAGTTAGAGGCCAGTTAGAGCCCAGTTAGAGGCCAGTTAGAGCCCAGTTAGAGTCCAGTTAGAGGCCAGTTAGAGGCCAGTTAGAGCCCAGTTAGAGGCCAGTTAGAGCCCAGTTAGAGGCCAGTTAGAGCCCAGTTAGAGGCCAGTTAGAGCCCAGTTAGAGCCCAGTTAGAGCCCAGTTAGAGGCCAGTTAGAGGCCAGTTAGAGGCCAGTTAGAGGCCAGTTAGAGCCCAGTTAGAGCCCAGTTAGAGGCCAGTTAGAGGCCAGTTAGAGCCCAGTTAGAGGCAAGATAGAGCCCAGTTAGAGGCCAGTTAGAGCCCGGTTAGAGTCCAGTAAGAGGCCAGTTAGAGGCCAGTTAGAGCCCAGTTAGAGGCAAGTTAGAGCCCAGTTAGAGCCCAGTTAGAGGCCAGTTAGAGCCCAGTTAGAGGCCAGTTAGAGCCCAGTTAGAGGCCAGTTAGAGGCCAGTTAGAGCCCAGTTAGAGGCCAGTTAGAGGCCAGTTAGAGGCCAGTTAGAGGCCAGTTAGAGGCCAGTTAGAGCCCAGTTAGAGGACATTTAGAGGCCAGTTAGAGACCAGTTAGAGCCCAGTTAGAGGCCAGTTAGAGCCCAGTTAGAGCCCAGTTAGAGCCCAGTTAGAGGCCAGTTAGAGCCCAGTTAGAGTCCAGTTAGAGCCAGGTTAGAGGCCAGTTAGAGGCCAGTTAGAGCCCAGTTAGAGCCCAGTTAGAGCCCAGTTAGAGCCCAGTTAGAGGCCAGTTAGAGCCCAGTTAGAGGCCAGTTAGAGCCCAGTTAGAGGCCAGTTAGAGGCCAGTTAGAGCCCAGTTAGAGGCCAGTTAGAGGCCAGTTAGAGCCCAGTTAGAGGCCAGTTAGAGCCCAGTTAGAGTCCAGTTAGAGGCCAGTTAGAGGCCAGTTAGAGCCCAGTTAGAGGCCAGTTAGAGCCCAGTTAGAGGCCAGTTAGAGGCCAGTTAGAGCCCAGTTCGAGCCCAGTTAGAGCCCAGTTAGAGGCCAGTTAGAGCCCAGTTAGAGGCCAGTTAGAGCCCAGTTAGAGGCCAGTTAGAGCCCAGTTAGAGCCCAGTTAGAGCCCAGTTAGAGGCCAGTTAGAGCCCAGTTAGAGGCCAGTTAGAGCCCAGTTAGAGGCCAGTTAGAGCCCAGTTAGAGCCCAGTTAGAGCCCAGTTAGAGCCCAGTTATAGGCCAGTTAGAGCCCAGTTATAGGCCAGTTAGAGCCCAGTTAGAGCCCAGTTAGAGCCCAGTTATAGGCCAGTTAGAGCCCAGTTAGAGGCCAGTTAGAGCCCAGTTAGAGCCCAGTTAGAGGCCAGTTAGAGCCCAGTTAGAGGCCAGTTAGAGCCCAGTTAGAGGCCAGTTAGAGCCCAGTTAGAGCCCAGTTAGAGGCCAGTTAGAGCCCAGTTAGAGCCCAGTTAGAGCCCAGTTAGAGCCCAGTTAGAGCCCAGTTAGAGGCCAGTTAGAGACCAGTTAGAGCCCAGTTAGAGCCCAGTTAGAGCCCAGTTAGAGGCCAGTTAGAGGCCAATTAGAGCCCAGTTAGAGCCCAGTTATAGGCCAGTTAGAGCCCAGTTGGAGGCCAGTTAGAGCCAGTTAGAGCCCAGTTATAGGCCAGTTAGAGCCCAGTTGGAGGCCAGTTAGAGCCAGTTAGAGGCCAGTTAGAGCCCAGTTAGAGCCCAGTTAGAGCCCAGTTAGAGGCCAGTTAGAGCCCAGTTAGAGTCCAGTTAGAGCCAGGTTAGAGGCCAGTTAGAGGCCAGTTAGAGGCCAGTTAGAGGCCAGTTAGAGCCCAGTTAGAGCCCAGTTAGAGCCCAGTTAGAGGCCAGTTAGAGCCCAGTTAGAGGCCAGTTAGAGCCCAGTTAGAGGCCAGTTAGAGGCCAGTTAGAGGCCAGTTAGAGCCCAGTTAGAAGCCAGTTAGAGGCCAGTTAGAGGCCAGTTAGAGCCCAGTTAGAGGACATTTAGAGGCCAGTTAGAGACCAGTTAGAGCCCAGTTAGAAGCCAGTTAGAGGCCAGTTAGAGCCCAGTTAGAGGCCAGTTAGAGGCCAGTTAGAGCCCAGTTAGAGCCAGGTTAGAGGCAAGTTAGAGGCCAGTTAGAGCCCAGTTAGAGGCCAGTTAGAGCCCAGTTAGAGCCCAGTTAGAGGCCAGTTAGAGCCCAGTTAGAGGCCAGTTAGAGGCCAGTTAGAGCCCAGTTAGAGGCCAGTTAGAGCCCAGTTAGAGTCCAGTTAGAGGCCAGTTAGAGGCCAGTTAGAGCCCAGTTAGAGGCCAGTTAGAGGCCAGTTAGAGCCCAGTTAGAGGCCAGTTAGAGCCCAGTTAGAGGCCAGTTAGAGGCCAGTTAGAGGCCAGTTAGAGCCCAGTTAGAGGCCAGTTAGAGCCCAGTTCGAGGCCAGTTAGAGGCCAGTTAGAGCCCAGTTCGAGCCCAGTTAGAGCCCAGTTAGAGGCCAGTTAGAGCCCAGTTAGAGGCCAGTTAGAGCCCAGTTAGAGGCCAGTTAGAGCCCAGTTAGAGCCCAGTTAGAGCCCAGTTAGAGCCCAGTTATAGGCCAGTTAGAGCCCAGTTATAGGCCAGTTAGAGCCCAGTTAGAGCCCAGTTAGAGCCCAGTTATAGGCCAGTTAGAGCCCAGTTAGAGGCCAGTTAGAGCCCAGTTAGAGCCGAGTTAGAGGCCAGTTAGAGCCCAGTTAGAGGCCAGTTAGAGCCCAGTTAGAGGCCAGTTAGAGCCCAGTTAGAGCCCAGTTAGAGGCCAGTTAGAGCCCAGTTAGAGCCCAGTTAGAGCCCAGTTAGAGCCCAGTTAGAGGCCAGTTAGAGACCAGTTAGAGCCCAGTTAGAGCCCAGTTAGAGCCCAGTTAGAGGCCAGTTAGAGGCCAGTTAGAGCCCAGTTAGAGCCCAGTTATAGGCCAGTTAGAGCCCAGTTGGAGGCCAGTTAGAGCCAGTTAGAGCCCAGTTATAGGCCAGTTAGAGCCCAGTTGGAGGCCAGTTAGAGCCAGTTAGAGGCCAGTTAGAGGCCAGTTAGAGCCCAGTTAGAGGCCATTTAGAGGCCAGTTAGAGCCCAGTTAGAGGCCAGTTAGAGCCCAGTTAGAGCCCAGTTAGAGCCCAGTTAGAGGCAAGTTAGAGGCAAGTTAGAGGCCAGTTAGAGCCCAGTTAGAGCCCAGTTAGAGGCCAGTTAGAGCCCAGTTAGAGGCCAGTTAGAGGCCAGTTAGAGCCCAGTTAGAGGACATTTAGAGGCCAGTTAGAGACCAGTTAGAGCCCAGTTAGAAGCCAGTTAGAGGCCAGTTAGAGCCCAGTTAGAGGCCAGTTAGAGGCCAGTTAGAGCCCAGTTAGAGCCAGGTTAGAGGCCAGTTAGAGGCCAGTTAGAGCCCAGTTAGAGGCCAGTTAGAGCCCAGTTAGAGGCCAGTTAGAGGCCAGTTAGAGCCCAGTTAGAGGCCAGTTAGAGCCCAGTTAGAGTCCAGTTAGAGGCCAGTTAGAGGCCAGTTAGAGCCCAGTTAGAGGCCAGTTAGAGGCCAGTTAGAGCCCAGTTAGAGGCCAGTTAGAGCCCAGTTAGAGGCCAGTTAGAGGCCAGTTAGAGGCCAGTTAGAGCCCAGTTAGAGGCCAGTTAGAGCCCAGTTCGAGGCCAGTTAGAGGCCAGTTAGAGCCCAGTTCGAGCCCAGTTAGAGCCCAGTTAGAGGCCAGTTAGAGCCCAGTTAGAGGCCAGTTAGAGCCCAGTTAGAGGCCAGTTAGAGCCCAGTTAGAGCCCAGTTAGAGCCCAGTTAGAGCCCAGTTATAGGCCAGTTAGAGCCCAGTTATAGGCCAGTTAGAGCCCAGTTAGAGCCCAGTTAGAGCCCAGTTATAGGCCAGTTAGAGCCCAGTTAGAGGCCAGTTAGAGCCCAGTTAGAGCCGAGTTAGAGGCCAGTTAGAGCCCAGTTAGAGGCCAGTTAGAGCCCAGTTAGAGGCCAGTTAGAGCCCAGTTAGAGCCCAGTTAGAGGCCAGTTAGAGCCCAGTTAGAGCCCAGTTAGAGCCCAGTTAGAGCCCAGTTAGAGGCCAGTTAGAGACCAGTTAGAGCCCAGTTAGAGCCCAGTTAGAGCCCAGTTAGAGCCCAGTTAGAGGCCAGTTAGAGACCAGTTAGAGCCCAGTTAGAGCCCAGTTAGAGCCCAGTTAGAGGCCAGTTAGAGGCCAGTTAGAGCCCAGTTAGAGCCCAGTTATAGGCCAGTTAGAGCCCAGTTGGAGGCCAGTTAGAGCCAGTTAGAGCCCAGTTATAGGCCAGTTAGAGCCCAGTTGGAGGCCAGTTAGAGCCAGTTAGAGGCCAGTTAGAGCCCAGTTAGAGCCCAGTTAGAGCCCAGTTAGAGGCCAGTTAGAGCCCAGTTAGAGTCCAGTTAGAGCCAGGTTAGAGGCCAGTTAGAGGCCAGTTAGAGCCCAGTTAGAGGCCAGTTAGAGCCCAGTTAGAGCCCAGTTAGAGCCCAGTTAGAGGCCAGTTAGAGCCCAGTTAGAGGCCAGTTAGAGCCCAGTTAGAGGCCAGTTAGAGGCCAGTTAGAGGCCAGTTAGAGCCCAGTTAGAAGCCAGTTAGAGGCCAGTTAGAGGCCAGTTAGAGCCCAGTTAGAGACCAGTTAGAGCCCAGTAAGAGGCCAGTTAGAGCCCAGTTAGAGCCCAGTTAGAGCCCAGTTAGAGGCCAGTTAGAGCCCAGTTAGAGTCCAGTTAGAGCCAGGTTAGAGGCCAGTTAGAGGCCAGTTAGAGCCCAGTTAGAGCCCAGTTAGAGCCCAGTTAGAGCCCAGTTAGAGCCCAGTTAGAGGCCAGTTAGAGCCCAGTTAGAGCCCAGTTAGAGGCCAGTTAGAGACCAGTTAGAGCCCAGTTAGAGCCCAGTTAGAGCCCAGTTAGAGGCCAGTTAGAGGCCAGTTAGAGCCCAGTTAGAGCCCAGTTATAGGCCAGTTAGAGCCCAGTTGGAGGCCAGTTAGAGCCAGTTAGAGCCCAGTTATAGGCCAGTTAGAGCCCAGTTGGAGGCCAGTTAGAGCCAGTTAGAGGCCAGTTAGAGGCCAGTTAGAGCCCAGTTAGAGGCCATTTAGAGGCCAGTTAGAGGCAAGATAGAGCCCAGTTAGAGGCCAGTTAGAGCCCGGTTAGAGTCCAGTAAGAGGCCAGTTAGAGGCCAGTTAGAGGCCAGTTAGAGCCCAGTTAGAGGCCAGTTAGAGGCCAGTTAGAGGCCAGTTAGAGCCCAGTTAGAGGCCAGTTAGAGCCCAGTTAGAGGCCAGTTAGAGCCCAGTTAGAGGCCAGTTAGAGGCCAGTTAGAGCCCAGTTAGAGGCCAGTTAGAGCCCAGTTAGAGGCCAGTTAGAGCCCAGTTAGAGCCCAGTTAGAGCCCAGTTAGAGGCCAGTTAGAGCCCAGTTAGAGGCCAGTAAGAGCCCAGTTAGAGGCCAGTTAGAGGCCAGTTAGAGGCCAGTTAGAGCCCAGTTAGAGCCCAGTTAGAGGCCAGTTAGAGGCCAGTTAGAGTCCAGTTAGAGCCCAGTTAGAGGCAAGATAGAGCCCAGTTAGAGGCCAGTTAGAGCCCGGTTAGAGTCCAGTAAGAGGCCAGTTAGAGGCCAGTTAGAGGCCAGTTAGAGCCCAGTTAGAGGCCAGTTAGAGGCCAGTTATAGGCCAGTTAGAGCCCAGTTAGAGGCCAGTTAGAGCCCAGTTAGAGGCCAGTTAGAGCCCAGTTAGAGGCCAGTTAGAGGCCAGTTAGAGCCCAGTTAGAGGCCAGTTAGAGGCCAGTTAGAGGCCAGTTAGAGCCCAGTTAGAGGCCAGTTAGAGCCCAGTTAGAGCCCAGTTAGAGCCCAGTTAGAGGCCAGTTAGAGCCCAGTTAGAGTCCAGTTAGAGCCAGGTTAGAGGCCAGTTAGAGCCCAGTTAGAGGCCAGTTAGAGGCCAGTTAGAGGCCAGTTAGAGCCCAGTTAGAGCCCAGTTAGAGCCAAGTTAGAGGCAAGTTAGAGGCCAGTTAGAGCCCAGTTAGGGGCCAGTTAGAGCCCAGTTAGAAGCCAGTTAGAGCCCAGTTAGAGGCCAGTTAGAGCCCAGTTAGAGGCCAGTTAGAGGCCAGTTAGAGCCCAGTTAGAGGCCAGTTAGAGGCCAGTTAGAGCCCAGTTAGAGGCCAGTTAGAGCCCAGTTAGAGTCCAGTTAGAGGCCAGTTAGAGGCCAGTTAGAGCCCAGTTAGAGGCCAGTTAGAGCCCAGTTAGAGGCCAGTTAGAGCCCAGTTAGAGCCCAGTTAGAGCCCAGTTATAGGCCAGTTAGAGGCCAGTTAGAGGCCAGTTAGAGGCCAGTTAGAGCCCAGTTAGAGCCCAGTTAGAGGCCAGTTAGAGGCCAGTTAGAGCCCAGTTAGAGGCAAGATAGAGCCCAGTTAGAGGCCAGTTAGAGCCCGGTTAGAGTCCAGTAAGAGGCCAGTTAGAGGCCAGTTAGAGCCCAGTTAGAGGCAAGTTAGAGCCCAGTTAGAGCCCAGTTAGAGGCCAGTTAGAGCCCAGTTAGAGGCCAGTTAGAGCCCAGTTAGAGGCCAGTTAGAGGCCAGTTAGAGCCCAGTTAGAGGCCAGTTAGAGGCCAGTTAGAGGCCAGTTAGAGGCCAGTTAGAGGCCAGTTAGAGCCCAGTTAGAGGACATTTAGAGGCCAGTTAGAGACCAGTTAGAGCCCAGTTAGAGGCCAGTTAGAGCCCAGTTAGAGGCCAGTTAGAGCCCAGTTAGAGTCCAGTTAGAGCCCAGTTAGAGTCCAGTTAGAGCCAGGTTAGAGGCCAGTTAGAGGCCAGTTAGAGCCCAGTTAGAGCCCAGTTAGAGCCCAGTTAGAGCCCAGTTAGAGCCCAGTTAGAGGCCAGTTAGAGCCCAGTTAGAGGCCAGTTAGAGCCCAGTTAGAGGCCAGTTAGAGGCCAGTTAGAGCCCAGTTAGAGGCCAGTTAGAGGCCAGTTAGAGCCCAGTTAGAGGCCAGTTAGAGCCCAGTTAGAGTCCAGTTAGAGGCCAGTTAGAGGCCAGTTAGAGCCCAGTTAGAGGCCAGTTAGAGCCCAGTTAGAGGCCAGTTAGAGGCCAGTTAGAGCCCAGTTCGAGCCCAGTTAGAGCCCAGTTAGAGGCCAGTTAGAGCCCAGTTAGAGGCCAGTTAGAGCCCAGTTAGAGGCCAGTTAGAGCCCAGTTAGAGCCCAGTTAGAGCCCAGTTAGAGGCCAGTTAGAGCCCAGTTAGAGGCCAGTTAGAGCCCAGTTAGAGGCCAGTTAGAGCCCAGTTAGAGCCCAGTTAGAGCCCAGTTAGAGCCCAGTTATAGGCCAGTTAGAGCCCAGTTATAGGCCAGTTAGAGCCCAGTTAGAGCCCAGTTAGAGCCCAGTTATAGGCCAGTTAGAGCCCAGTTAGAGGCCAGTTAGAGCCCAGTTAGAGCCCAGTTAGAGGCCAGTTAGAGCCCAGTTAGAGGCCAGTTAGAGCCCAGTTAGAGGCCAGTTAGAGCCCAGTTAGAGCCCAGTTAGAGGCCAGTTAGAGCCCAGTTAGAGCCCAGTTAGAGCCCAGTTAGAGCCCAGTTAGAGCCCAGTTAGAGGCCAGTTAGAGACCAGTTAGAGCCCAGTTAGAGCCCAGTTAGAGGCCAGTTAGAGGCCAATTAGAGCCCAGTTAGAGCCCAGTTATAGGCCAGTTAGAGCCCAGTTGGAGGCCAGTTAGAGCCAGTTAGAGCCCAGTTATAGGCCAGTTAGAGCCCAGTTGGAGGCCAGTTAGAGCCAGTTAGAGGCCAGTTAGAGCCCAGTTAGAGCCCAGTTAGAGCCCAGTTAGAGGCCAGTTAGAGCCCAGTTAGAGTCCAGTTAGAGCCAGGTTAGAGGCCAGTTAGAGGCCAGTTAGAGGCCAGTTAGAGGCCAGTTAGAGCCCAGTTAGAGCCCAGTTAGAGCCCAGTTAGAGGCCAGTTAGAGCCCAGTTAGAGGCCAGTTAGAGCCCAGTTAGAGGCCAGTTAGAGGCCAGTTAGAGGCCAGTTAGAGCCCAGTTAGAAGCCAGTTAGAGGCCAGTTAGAGGCCAGTTAGAGCCCAGTTAGAGGACATTTAGAGGCCAGTTAGAGACCAGTTAGAGCCCAGTTAGAAGCCAGTTAGAGGCCAGTTAGAGCCCAGTTAGAGGCCAGTTAGAGGCCAGTTAGAGCCCAGTTAGAGCCAGGTTAGAGGCCAGTTAGAGGCCAGTTAGAGCCCAGTTAGAGGCCAGTTAGAGCCCAGTTAGAGCCCAGTTAGAGGCCAGTTAGAGCCCAGTTAGAGGCCAGTTAGAGGCCAGTTAGAGCCCAGTTAGAGGCCAGTTAGAGCCCAGTTAGAGTCCAGTTAGAGGCCAGTTAGAGGCCAGTTAGAGCCCAGTTAGAGGCCAGTTAGAGGCCAGTTAGAGCCCAGTTAGAGGCCAGTTAGAGCCCAGTTAGAGGCCAGTTAGAGCCCAGTTATAGGCCAGTTAGAGCCCAGTTAGAGGCCAGTTAGAGCCCAGTTAGAGCCGAGTTAGAGGCCAGTTAGAGCCCAGTTAGAGGCCAGTTAGAGCCCAGTTAGAGGCCAGTTAGAGCCCAGTTAGAGCCCAGTTAGAGGCCAGTTAGAGCCCAGTTAGAGCCCAGTTAGAGCCCAGTTAGAGCCCAGTTAGAGGCCAGTTAGAGACCAGTTAGAGCCCAGTTAGAGCCCAGTTAGAGCCCAGTTAGAGGCCAGTTAGAGGCCAGTTAGAGCCCAGTTAGAGCCCAGTTATAGGCCAGTTAGAGCCCAGTTGGAGGCCAGTTAGAGCCAGTTAGAGCCCAGTTATAGGCCAGTTAGAGCCCAGTTGGAGGCCAGTTAGAGCCAGTTAGAGGCCAGTTAGAGGCCAGTTAGAGCCCAGTTAGAGGCCATTTAGAGGCCAGTTAGAGCCCAGTTAGAGGCCAGTTAGAGCCCAGTTAGAGCCCAGTTAGAGCCCAGTTAGAGGCAAGTTAGAGGCAAGTTAGAGGCCAGTTAGAGCCCAGTTAGAGGCCAGTTAGAGGCCAGTTAGAGGCCAGTTAGAGGCCAGTTAGAGCCCAGTTAGAGGCCAGTTAGAGGCCAGTTAGAGGCCAGTTAGAGGCCAGTTAGAGCCCAGTTAGAGCCCAGTTAGAAGCCAGTTAGAGGCCAGTTAGAGGCCAGTTAGAGCCCAGTTAGAGGACATTTAGAGGCCAGTTAGAGGCCAGTTAGAGCCCAGTTAGAGGCCAGTTAGAGCCCAGTTAGAGCCCAGTTAGAGGACATTTAGAGGCCAGTTAGAGGCCAGTTAGAGCCCAGTTAGAGGCCAGTTAGAGCCCAGTTAGAGCCCAGTTAGAGCCCAGTTAGAGGCCAGTTAGAGCCCAGTTAGAGTCCAGTTAGAGGCCAGTTAGAGGCCAGTTAGAGGCCAGTTAGAGCCCAGTTAGAGGCCAGTTAGAGCCCAGTTAGAGGCCAGTTAGAGCCCAGTTAGAGTCCAGTTAGAGGCCAGTTAGAGGCCAGTTAGAGCCCAGTTAGAGGCCAGTTAGAGCCCAGTTAGAGGCCAGTTAGAGGCCAGTTAGAGCCCAGTTCGAGCCCAGTTAGAGCCCAGTTAGAGGCCAGTTAGAGCCCAGTTAGAGGCCAGTTAGAGGCCAGTTAGAGCCCAGTTAGAGGCCAGTTAGAGCCCAGTTAGAGCCCAGTTAGAGCCCAGTTAGAGGCCAGTTAGAGCCCAGTTAGAGTCCAGTTAGAGCCAGGTTAGAGGCCAGTTAGAGCCCAGTTAGAGGCCAGTTAGAGCCCAGTTAGAGCCCAGTTAGAGGCCAGTTAGAGCCCAGTTAGAGGCCAGTTAGAGGCCAGTTAGAGCCCAGTTAGAGGACATTTAGAGGCCAGTTAGAGACCAGTTAGAGCCCAGTTAGAAGCCAGTTAGAGGCCAGTTAGAGCCCAGTTAGAGGCCAGTTAGAGGCCAGTTAGAGCCCAGTTAGAGCCAGGTTAGAGGCCAGTTAGAGGCCAGTTAGAGCCCAGTTAGAGGCCAGTTAGAGCCCAGTTAGAGGCCAGTTAGAGGCCAGTTAGAGCCCAGTTAGAGGCCAGTTAGAGCCCAGTTAGAGTCCAGTTAGAGGCCAGTTAGAGGCCAGTTAGAGCCCAGTTAGAGGCCAGTTAGAGGCCAGTTAGAGCCCAGTTAGAGGCCAGTTAGAGCCCAGTTAGAGGCCAGTTAGAGGCCAGTTAGAGGCCAGTTAGAGCCCAGTTAGAGGCCAGTTAGAGCCCAGTTAGAGGCCAGTTAGAGGCCAGTTAGAGCCCAGTTCGAGCCCAGTTAGAGCCCAGTTAGAGGCCAGTTAGAGCCCAGTTAGAGGCCAGTTAGAGCCCAGTTAGAGGCCAGTTAGAGCCCAGTTAGAGCCCAGTTAGAGCCCAGTTAGAGCCCAGTTATAGGCCAGTTAGAGCCCAGTTATAGGCCAGTTAGAGCCCAGTTAGAGCCCAGTTAGAGCCCAGTTATAGGCCAGTTAGAGCCCAGTTAGAGGCCAGTTAGAGCCCAGTTAGAGCCGAGTTAGAGGCCAGTTAGAGCCCAGTTAGAGGCCAGTTAGAGCCCAGTTAGAGGCCAGTTAGAGCCCAGTTAGAGCCCAGTTAGAGGCCAGTTAGAGCCCAGTTAGAGCCCAGTTAGAGCCCAGTTAGAGCCCAGTTAGAGGCCAGTTAGAGACCAGTTAGAGCCCAGTTAGAGCCCAGTTAGAGCCCAGTTAGAGGCCAGTTAGAGGCCAGTTAGAGCCCAGTTAGAGCCCAGTTATAGGCCAGTTAGAGCCCAGTTGGAGGCCAGTTAGAGCCAGTTAGAGCCCAGTTATAGGCCAGTTAGAGCCCAGTTGGAGGCCAGTTAGAGCCAGTTAGAGGCCAGTTAGAGGCCAGTTAGAGCCCAGTTAGAGGCCATTTAGAGGCCAGTTAGAGCCCAGTTAGAGGCCAGTTAGAGCCCAGTTAGAGCCCAGTTAGAGCCCAGTTAGAGGCAAGTTAGAGGCAAGTTAGAGGCCAGTTAGAGCCCAGTTAGAGGCCAGTTAGAGGCCAGTTAGAGGCCAGTTAGAGGCCAGTTAGAGCCCAGTTAGAGGCCAGTTAGAGGCCAGTTAGAGGCCAGTTAGAGGCCAGTTAGAGCCCAGTTAGAGCCCAGTTAGAAGCCAGTTAGAGGCCAGTTAGAGGCCAGTTAGAGCCCAGTTAGAGGACATTTAGAGGCCAGTTAGAGGCCAGTTAGAGCCCAGTTAGAGGCCAGTTAGAGCCCAGTTAGAGCCCAGTTAGAGCCCAGTTAGAGGCCAGTTAGAGCCCAGTTAGAGTCCAGTTAGAGCCAGGTTAGAGGCCAGTTAGAGGCCAGTTAGAGCCCAGTTAGAGGCCAGTTAGAGCCCAGTTAGAGGCCAGTTAGAGCCCAGTTAGAGTCCAGTTAGAGGCCAGTTAGAGGCCAGTTAGAGCCCAGTTAGAGGCCAGTTAGAGCCCAGTTAGAGGCCAGTTAGAGGCCAGTTAGAGCCCAGTTCGAGCCCAGTTAGAGCCCAGTTAGAGGCCAGTTAGAGCCCAGTTAGAGGCCAGTTAGAGGCCAGTTAGAGCCCAGTTAGAGGCCAGTTAGAGCCCAGTTAGAGCCCAGTTAGAGCCCAGTTAGAGGCCAGTTAGAGCCCAGTTAGAGTCCAGTTAGAGCCAGGTTAGAGGCCAGTTAGAGCCCAGTTAGAGGCCAGTTAGAGCCCAGTTAGAGCCCAGTTAGAGGCCAGTTAGAGCCCAGTTAGAGGCCAGTTAGAGCCCAGTTAGAGGCCAGTTAGAGGCCAGTTAGAGCCCAGTTAGAGGCCAGTTAGAGGCCAGTTAGAGCCCAGTTAGAGTCCAGTTAGAGGCCAGTTAGAGGCCAGTTAGAGCCCAGTTAGAGGCCAGTTAGAGGCCAGTTAGAGCCCAGTTCGAGCCCAGTTAGAGCCCAGTTAGAGGCCAGTTAGAGCCCAGTTAGAGGCCAGTTAGAGCCCAGTTAGAGTCCAGTTAGAGCCAGGTTAGAGGCCAGTTAGAGCCCAGTTAGAGGCCAGTTAGAGCCCAGTTAGAGCCCAGTTAGAGGCCAGTTAGAGACCAGTTAGAGCCCAGTTAGAGCCCAGTTAGAGCCCAGTTAGAGGCCAGTTAGAGGCCAGTTAGAGCCCAGTTAGAGCCCAGTTATAGGCCAGTTAGAGCCCAGTTGGAGGCCAGTTAGAGCCAGTTAGAGCCCAGTTATAGGCCAGTTAGAGCCCAGTTGGAGGCCAGTTAGAGCCAGTTAGAGGCCAGTTAGAGGCCAGTTAGAGCCCAGTTAGAGGCCATTTAGAGGCCAGTTAGAGCCCAGTTAGAGGCCAGTTAGAGCCCAGTTAGAGCCCAGTTAGAGCCCAGTTAGAGGCAAGTTAGAGGCAAGTTAGAGGCCAGTTAGAGCCCAGTTAGAGGCCAGTTAGAGGCCAGTTAGAGGCCAGTTAGAGGCCAGTTAGAGCCCAGTTAGAGGCCAGTTAGAGGCCAGTTAGAGGCCAGTTAGAGGCCAGTTAGAGCCCAGTTAGAGCCCAGTTAGAAGCCAGTTAGAGGCCAGTTAGAGGCCAGTTAGAGCCCAGTTAGAGGACATTTAGAGGCCAGTTAGAGGCCAGTTAGAGCCCAGTTAGAGGCCAGTTAGAGCCCAGTTAGAGCCCAGTTAGAGCCCAGTTAGAGGCCAGTTAGAGCCCAGTTAGAGTCCAGTTAGAGCCAGGTTAGAGGCCAGTTAGAGGCCAGTTAGAGCCCAGTTAGAGGCCAGTTAGAGCCCAGTTAGAGGCCAGTTAGAGCCCAGTTAGAGTCCAGTTAGAGGCCAGTTAGAGGCCAGTTAGAGCCCAGTTAGAGGCCAGTTAGAGCCCAGTTAGAGGCCAGTTAGAGGCCAGTTAGAGCCCAGTTCGAGCCCAGTTAGAGCCCAGTTAGAGGCCAGTTAGAGCCCAGTTAGAGGCCAGTTAGAGGCCAGTTAGAGCCCAGTTAGAGGCCAGTTAGAGCCCAGTTAGAGCCCAGTTAGAGCCCAGTTAGAGGCCAGTTAGAGCCCAGTTAGAGTCCAGTTAGAGCCAGGTTAGAGGCCAGTTAGAGCCCAGTTAGAGGCCAGTTAGAGCCCAGTTAGAGCCCAGTTAGAGGCCAGTTAGAGCCCAGTTAGAGGCCAGTTAGAGCCCAGTTAGAGGCCAGTTAGAGGCCAGTTAGAGCCCAGTTAGAGGCCAGTTAGAGGCCAGTTAGAGCCCAGTTAGAGTCCAGTTAGAGGCCAGTTAGAGGCCAGTTAGAGCCCAGTTAGAGGCCAGTTAGAGGCCAGTTAGAGCCCAGTTCGAGCCCAGTTAGAGCCCAGTTAGAGGCCAGTTAGAGCCCAGTTAGAGGCCAGTTAGAGCCCAGTTAGAGGCCAGTTAGAGGCCAGTTAGAGCCCAGTTAGAGCCCAGTTAGAGCCCAGTTATAGGCCAGTTAGAGCCCAGTTAGAGCCCAGTTAGAGGCCAGTTAGAGCCCAGTTAGAGGCCAGTTAGAGCCCAGTTAGAGGCCAGTTAGAGCCCAGTTAGAGGCCAGTTAGAGCCCAGTTAGAGCCCAGTTAGAGGCCAGTTAGAGCCCAGTTAGAGGCCAGTTAGAGCCCAGTTAGAGCCCAGTTAGAGGCCAGTTAGAGGCCAGTTAGAGCCCAGTTAGAGGCCATTTAGAGGCCAGTTAGAGGCCAGTTAGAGCCCAGTTAGAGGCCATTTAGAGGCCAGTTAGAGGCCAGTTAGAGGCCATTTAGAGGCCAGTTAGAGGCCAGTTAGAGCCCAGTTAGAGGCCAGTTAGAGGCCAGTTAGAGGACCGTGATTCTGAAGGGTTCTGGTATTAACGGGTCGGGTTGCTGCAACGTTCCATGCATGTCTGTGTAAAACCGAATTTCTGCTTGTTTCCAGTGAGCATGGAGGCTTTTATGGGACCAGAACCGGAGGGGAACCAGCTCCAGCAGAACAAGATGGACGTCCATGTTTTACCCCCACCCTATCTGCCCCTGGCCCAAGCTTTTTCCCCATTGTTCTCCAGCCTTCAGTCCCACATGGAGCAGAACAAAGCCTGCATGGAGATGAGCCTCCACAGGGACAGCGCTAAGCTGCTTCTTTGTCCCCCCCCCCCCCCCCCATCATCATCATCATCACCATGTTCCTCTGTGGAGAACTTCAGCCCCCCTCCCTCCTTCACGCATTCCTCAAAGGGTGGTGGCGCTAATGGTTGCTAGGGGCAACCATATGTCAGCGGAGAGAATCGAAGGGCGTCTTGTGCGCGTGCACGAGTGTTTAGGGACCTGCCACCGTCCCGCCAATTCCGAGTCTCACAATTGGCTGAGAGAGAGAGACGCACACGCACGGGAGCGCGCAGGAGAGAGAGAGCAGATCAGAGAGAGAGATGGGGGGGAGAGGGGGGCGGTGGGAGGATTTAGCGCCAGCAGCGTCTTTTTGCGTCCAACACAACAAGCTCATTACCGTCCTCTGCGCGCCTGGAAACGGATTTACGCACCGAGCAGAAGGAGGTTGGTTTTTCCTCTTTTCCTCACCTTATCATCGCTCTGCTGCTGTACATCCATCCATCCCCTCATCCATCCACTCATCCATCCATCCCCTCATCCATCCACTCATCCATCCATCCCTCCATCCTGTCTGGCTGTCTGCAGCGCTCCTTTTGTTTGCTCTGGTCTGAGGCGGGCTGCAGGTTGACGGCGGATAATTGGCCGCCAGCGGTCCGGCTGACCCTCTGCGGGGCCAGACGCGGTGCTGCGGGGCTGGATGCACGCAGAGGTTCGGTTCGGTTCGGCTGCTTTGGATCGGGTCTGATCCCACAGGTTCTGGAGGTTCCAGACCAGCGCGCGGACCGGATGAATGGGCTCGGCGCGCGGGGATTTTTGGTCCATGATGTGGAGCAACAGAGTCCCGTGCATGCTCCCATCAGGAATATTTACTGGAATATTTCCCCAGAAACGCGTTAAACCTGCTTCATCTGGCGTGCGTGCGCGCGCGCGCGCGCGCAGTCTGGGAGAAAGAGCCGAATCCCCCCGGCGCCTGAAGCTGTTTATGTCAGACCGACACAATAACAACAATCATTAGCAATAAACGGGGAATATTCCCCGGCGCACGCGCGTAAAAGCTGATTTTTTTGTGTTGTTATTATGAGGCGCGTGTAAAGATCACGCACATGGCGGCCAACAGACAGAAGCACGTCCTGGTCTGCTGGAAAGGAGGTCAGCGCGGAGGAAAACTGGATCCTGCTGGTTTGAACGGAGCAGAATTCCCGCTGCTTGTTGGGAATTGTTGGCGCTTCAGTCAGGACCCAGATCCTCCGTCTGCGCGCAGCCTCTGTTGTGGATGGCCATGTGCGTAAATGTTTGGACACATTGGACAGAGGGAATGCTGATATTCCCAGAGGGAGCTGAAGTGTGCCAGGCTGCAGGGCTTCGGCTCCTCTGGGTGTCCCTGCAGCAGCAGATGATCCTTCTTCTTGTTTCATCGTCTTTGCTTCTGTTTCTGTTTGTATCCGGATGAAAACATGTCGCCATATTAAGAGAGTTTCTAACCCCAAGATGGAGGGGGAGGAGGCCCAGAGCAGCTCATTAGCAATGCAGATGAGCTTTTTCTCTTCTTCTTCTTCTTCAACGGGAGCTGGGGCACCTGCTGTGCGGAGCATGCGCGCTCTGGACGGCTCGCTCCCCCCTCCTCCTGCTGCCCTTGGCATCGGGAGCGCGCCTCCCTCAGTTGTTCCCCCACCCGTCCCCCATCTTTTTCTCCTGACTAGACTTCTGCTCCATTTCCACGGCTGCCTCACTACTGTGGAGCTGTGACGTCAATAAATAAATTACAACCCCAGTCTGATGAGAGGACGAGGAGTCGGGGACAGACATGAAGGACAAGGAGGACCAATCAGAATCAGTGTTTGTCTGTTTTAGACAGACTCCTCCAGCCAGGTCAGTTTTTCTTTGTGAACTCTGACCTCTGAACCATTGAGGCACAGAAAGGCTCTGGTCTCTAGCCCAGCCCCCAGATCTACCCTGAAGCTCTTTGCTACAGCAGTCTGACAGAGGAACACTTTGTTTGGGTTCATCCACAGTGAGAAAAAACTCCTTTTAGATTTTAGCTCCATCAAGATGTTTCGGAAGCAAACTGAACAATCTGCTACAGGTTCTCAGATGAGACAAAATCCACCTGACACAACTGGAAAATCTCACGTTTTCAGCCACTTTTTCAAACGTTTCCATCTTCACTGGTCGCCTTTGGGGAGCTCCGCTGTCAGTAGACGGTCCTTGTAGAGTCTTAACGAGGATCTTTGGGGGCGTAGCAGCAACTTGGTGGTTTCTGCCTGCTGAAAGCTGTGAATCGTGGTGGTTTGTGATTATCATCAAGCTATGGGGCCTGGGTGGAGCATGGTGGGAGAGGTGGCATGATGTGGGATGGTTTGGTAATTAGAAGAGATGCTGCAGGGCCTAGTATTGACTTGCTAAGGCTGCCTCCTCATCCTCTGTTGTTCGGATCCAAACTCAGATTCCTGCAGGAACAAAAAGAAAAAAAACTTTTCCAAGTTTTACCGCAAACATTAAAAACACATAAAACAATCGTTCAGCGCATCCAACAAGCTGCTGAAGCATAAACAGGCCAGGAACGATGGAGGCTGTCCGGACTGGATGAAGGTCGCAGAGACCACCGAGTCCGGGACCTGGAGCCGAGAGACTCGTTTCACATCCAAGTGATCTCTGACAGTTTGAAGGTTTCAGCGCCAGTGATCGGATCGTTGTGTGATCGTCCATCTCATCTAAACCTGGATCAAAGCTGCTTTTCATACAGTTGATCATGAAAAGACTGGCTAATAAACTGTTTCAGGTCTGATATGGTAGATCAGGACTACTCTGTGTTAGTTATAAATGGGGTTCCTCAAGGCTTTGTTCTCGGCACACTTTAATTCACCATCTATCATCAACGTTCCCTCGCTCAGATTGAAACGTAGGGCTGGGCCATATGACCTCAAATCTATATTGCGATATAATCTAAAGCGTGTGAGGTAACGATATCTATAACGATATCTATTATTTTCTTTATACCTGTCAAAATGACAGTTTATGAACATTCGCACTTCCTGGATATATTGCAGCAGAACAACTTCAATAAAGTTTAGGATGCCATTTATTGTGCAAAATGCATTTTAAAATATTAAAATCTTTTTTCCAAAAAATGCAACACAAAAATTCTCTCAACATAAGGATGAAGATATTTTAGATAAAACAAAAGCTAAATGTAATTTGTTTTCAAACACAAAGTTCAAAATTGTCTGCTTTCCTGGTTACTTAGTTATACATTTAATATCGCACAAAAATAATGAAAATGATGGACAACCCTGATCATCCTCTTCATGAGACAGTCATACAACAACAGAGCGTCTTCAGTCGGAGGCTTCAGTTTCGCTGCAACACAGACCGCTACAGGAAATCCTTCCTGCCCACAGCCATCATCATCTACAACAACACTTAATGTCCCTCTGGGATCAATAAAGTATTTTTGAACTTGAATAAAGCTTCACATATTTGAATTTAAAAGGCTTCAAGTTCAACAGGTTTTTTTCTGTTCAATGGAAAATAACACATTTTAAACTTGTAATATGTAAAGACAAACACTGAACATAAGTTTTTGTCCTCCTTGATGACAGCTTGATGACATCATCAAAATGCGCAATATAGTCCAAATCTCTACCTTTGGCTACATTTATATCATTTCCACCACTATTACACAGTATTACATCACTCTCCATGGCCATAGTCCCTTACACTCACTGGGTCGGGCCATCAGAACAATTCTGATGGGTCAGAATTTCCTTCAACTTAACGCAGACAGAAGTCGTTGTTTTTACCAGAGTTAAGGGTTTCCTGCCAAATCAAGGCAGAAATGATGTCTATACATGTCAGCAAAAATCCTGATCAGCACCAGGGAAATGGATCATATCAGAACCAGTTCTGAAGTCACTGCTCTGGTTCCTGGTTTATCAAGGACTGGATTTACTAATCCTGCTGCTAGTCCATGAAGGTTTAAATGATCTTTAGGCTAAGATACATTTCTGAGTTACTCGGTCAGGTAGGAACCATGCAGACCAGAACCAGAACCAGAACCAAACAAGTCGAGGCATCTTTTAATCTGCTCCTCAGATCTGGAACAAACTGCCTGAAAACCTGAGATGTTCAGAACCCGTTTGTTCCTTTAAATCAGGACTGAAAACATGTTTACACTGACTTTAATGGTCTAATGTTATTTTATCATGTTTCATCTTTCTATTAGTTTTTAATTTGCATTTTAAAGTTACTTTACATTTTTATTATATTTCTTATTATATATTTACATATTTATCCACCATTGTATTACACTTTAATGTAATTATTGTTTTTAATGAATTTCCCTGATTGTTGTGTGGGGATCTTCCCAGTGCATTCTGGGATTTGTAGTTGTATTGCATCATGGGCCGTGGCTCCAGGCGTTGAGTTGGACTTGTCTGCATCCTGAGCCGGTCTGAGGAGGTCCTGCCAGGTCATGATGTTTAACCACCTTCTAACTGGGGGGTTGGTCTTTTATTCCTGCCTCAGAATGAGCAGATTAGTGGAAATCAGACAAACCTAACACGTCGGAGCAGGATTGTAGGTAATTGTGGCCCTCATGGGACGGATCAGTGACCTGTCCACCTGCAGACCTCTGGCAGCGAGAGATGACCCCAGAGATCCTGAGAATGGATGGATGGGGAACCACACATGGATATGCTCTCAGTTTATAAGATATATTGAATATTTGGGGCTGATTTGACACATAAAACCAAAGATTTCATTTCCCATGCCAGTTGCAGGATGTCAGTGTCCAGTTTGTCCAGTTTATGCCGGTTAACTGGCTCAGGTTAATGGGGGAACACAAGGCATGAATAAATGATGCGAGGAAATACTCGGAAGACAGGAAGGACGTAGGTGGATGAAGATGGAGATGTTGACGGGAAAACAATAAGTGGAGGAGGAGAAAGAGGGTGAAAAGAGGGGCAGATAAGAGATGAGTGATGAGGAGGAAGAATTACAGAGACAGACGAGTAGAAGGATGAAAGGAGAAATAAAGGATGTCGTCTGGATGAAGAAAACAGATTCTAGAAGGAAACAGGACAGAAGACATGGAGATGAAAGGCGTGAAACACAGAGAAGATGGAGAGATCAGTGAGGAGGACAAGTAGAGGCAAACAACTGGAAAATATGGAAAACTTGTGGAAAATCTTGCCTCAAATGAGGAAAGAGCCGTGAAGAAACGGTCATGTAGACGGATAAAACATGGCGTCTGCTGAAGGAACACAAGTGCTGAATTGTTCTGCTGTTTTCTCATCACATGTGGATCATGAGGGTCTCCTTAAATTCACAGGTTTATCATTGTGAGAGCAGGAATGTGAACTTTTAGAGGGTCACACCGTGTCAGATACGGATCAGCTCCACGCTTCGTTTATTCTCCTCAGATGGAGTTACATAATCTGCTCATATTTTTATCACATCACAGTCAGAGCGCTGTAGTAAAAGCAGCTCGATTGTTAGCAGCAGTGATGCGCTAGCGGCCAGCAGGAAAGTAGGTGTGAGCAGCGGACACCTGGTGGTGGTCACCAGTCGGACCTTTTAACTGGAGCCAGTGGTTCTGGACTGGGAGAACAATGTGACGCATCGATACACTTCTATACAGAAACAGGAGGATTTATTTACTGCAAACTTATTCATACTTCTTTATGTTCTAAAACCTCAAACCACAACATATTTTATGCTAATTCAAAGTATAATTGTAAAGTGGAAAGGAAATGTAGCTTTTCCCCCTTTTTATGCGGACGCCTCTAAATAAAACCAAGTGTAACTAAAGCCTTGTCCACATGTATCTCATAAAACCAGGATCATTTTCTAGGGTTCGGTCCGTCATCTCCACGACAACACAGATTTACGGCACCAAAAACGAATCTTTTTAAAAACTCCGGCCAAAGATTTGCGTTTACTCCGTTTTAAGCGTTTTTGCGTGTGGACAGGAATAACCTGTTTTAGGTTTCACTACGTCACTTTCGTCACAAAAGGCTCCAACATCACATGTAGGACCCGTTTCCACTCAGAAACAACATTTATCCCTCAGAGACGTGTTATCATCATCGATTGTCCAAGCGCTTTTTGTTAGCTTGTTTTTACAGTCTCAATTGCTGCTGTAGTAGAAGTCAGAACATAGAAAGCTACTGATTTGGGGGAGCTACTGCCCCCTACAGGTTTGGCATGTCTATGAATGTGCTTAACAACAAACTTATGCGGTTAGGTGTGGACGGAGATTTTCTTTAAACAAGGTGGTGAGGATATTTGTTTAAAAAAAAACTGGCTACGTGTGAAAATGGTCTGGTTGTCTTTTGAAGTCACCTAATTAGAAAACATAATCCATGGTGGTGGTGGCAGCATCAGGATGGGGGGATGGTCTTCTTCATCAGAGACGATGAAGATCATCAGGATTCAGTGTCATGGGAACAGCTCAGAGAAGATACATTTCACACAACATTTTCCAGGAGTTTAGTTTGGTTGATTATTCCGTCATTTGGGTAAAAAATAATGAAGAAAAGCAATAAATCAAAATGATTTAATAATAAATGGCCTTTTGTTAAGGTTTTATGGCCTGTCGCACAAAGAAATCTCCACAAATCCAATATATTTGATCAGGAAATTGAATTTTGCACAGTGTAGCCCTGCTGCCTTGCAGCAAGAAGGTCCTGGGTTTGAATCCCAGCCTGGGGTCTTTCTGCATGGAGTTTGCATGTTCTCCCTGTGCATGCGTGGGTTCTCTCCGGGTACTCCAGCTTCCTCCTACAGTCCACAAACATGACTGTTTGGTTAATTGGTCTCTCTAGATTGCCCTTAGTTATGAGTGTGTCTCTGTGAAGGACAGGTGACCTTTCCAAGGTGACCCCGCCTGTCGCCCCATGAATGCTGGAGATGGACATCAATGCCCCCCCCCCCCCCCCCCCCCTGTTTCAGGCGTTCGCTGAAACAGGCTAGCGAGTTTAGCTAACTCCACAACTTTCTCTAGCATTTCATTAAAACATATTTAAACCCTCCGAACTGTTTTACATTTTTGTGATCTAGAAACGGAGAACTAACGGGTCAGTGACTAATCCTGACCTTTGACCTCTTCCGTATGACATCAGAGAATAAAGACGTTGTGTTTCTGCTCAGATAAGAACTTTATTTTCTGTCAGATTTCTGGATAATCCAGTTAGATTACTCTTTTTTATTTTTATGATTATTCATCTGGAAAATACATAAATTCCTAACTAGCACGGGAAATCATCCCGTGCAGACAGGGTGCCGTCTGTCTGGTTTCAGGGTGAACCACAGCACAGAGACGCCCTTCTAAAGATTATAAATGATTTTAGATTAAATTATGATGCTCAGAAGGAGACAGTGTTGGTTCTACTGGATCTAAGCGCTGCCTTTGATACAGTAGACCACACTATTCTTCTAACTCGTTTAAAACAGATCGGCCTCTCTGGTGATGTTCACTAATGGTTCACATCCTATCTCACAGACAGGACTTTTATGGTAAGTTTAGATACCTGCTCCTCTAAGGTCCATAGGTTTACATGTGGTGTGCCCCAGGGTTCAATTTTAGGCCCAGTGCTTTTTAACCTTTATATGCTCCCTCTTGGCAGTGTCATCGGGAGACATGGAGTTAACTTTCACAGTTATGCTGATGATACACAGTTATACATCTCCATGTCTCCTGATGACACACGGCCAATGGATTCACTTTTTAACTGCATTCTAGACATTAAATCCTGGATGGCAGAAAACTTTCTCCAGCTCAACCAGGACAAAACTGAAGTTTTAGTCATCGGTCCTGAGGCTCAGAGAGAGAAACTTTTACCAAAACTACAATCACTGTCTTTTAATCCCTCTTTACAAGTGAAAAACCTGGGCGTGATTTTTGACTCTGAGCTGACTTTTATTCCTCACATAAAAAATGTCACTAAAATAGGTTTTTATCACTTAAAGAACATCGCCAGAGTCGCCCCATTCTCTCTCGGGCCAATATGGAGACACTGATGCTTTTATCACCAGTAGGATTGATTACTGTAATGCTTTCTGGTCTTCCCAAAAAGACTACCTCAAGTTTACAACTTTTACAGAATCCAGCAGCACGTGTCCTGATGAAGACCAGGAGGAGGGAACACATTACACCCGTCTTAGAATCACTGCATTGGCTCCCCGTATGTTTTAGGATCGATTTTAAGATTCTTTTAATAATTTTTAAGTGTCTTAATGGTCTTGGGCCTTCTTATCTCTCTGAACTGCTTTTACCAGATGAACCTTGGCGGTCTCTGCGCTCCTCTGGCAGCCGTCTCCTTGTCACCCACAAAGTCAGGACACACACGCATGGTGAGGCGTCTTTCTGTTATTATGGCCCTCACCTCTGGAACAGGCTGCTGTAGAACCTCAGGACCGCAGAGAACGTTCAGGTTTTTAAGAGCAGGATCAAGACTCTCCTTTTTAGTCCAGCTTTTAACTGATTATTATTTATTAAATCTGTTTAATTGCTCTGCATGTTTTATTTGATTGAATTCTTTTTAGTTTAGCTTTTAGCTGGCTATTTATCAATTATTGTTTATCTGCTTTGTATTTTTATTTGATCATATCTTATAATTGTTTTAATTTTAATATTTTAACTTATTTTAGTGTTCCTTCCAGTGTTTCCTCTGTGGGAGCCCTCTGCCTCGTGGGTGGTGGTCGGCTGTGTCTGCCTTGGTGCTCTCCAGGTGGTGCTAGGGTGGAGGTGGGGGTACCAGCCCTCCCTCCTCTGGGCTCCCTGGGTCAGTGCCTTGGCTGCTGCTGTTGATCTGCTGCTGCCGATGTAGAAGGCTCCCATGATGACGTTTCCTGGTTCATCTGTACTCAGCCCGTTCTGCTTTTGTTAATGTGCTGTTATTTATTGTTGCTTTTATGCATGGGGGGTATAGCTGTGGTGATGTTTTTTACTTTTGGGTTTTGGGAAGGGGGGTTGTGGGTCATTTTTAATCTGTAAAGCACTTTGAGAAGCTTTGTTTTGGTTTGAAAAGCTCTTTATAAATAAAGTTTGATTTGATTTGATCCCATTTAGGTTAAAAGAAGAATGAAGGCGCAAAACACAAGAATACACACTTTACTGGGAACCTGTTACTTCAACATTTGTTATTATTTATTATATTTTCATCTATTTTATCAAAACATTTAAAAAATAGAAATAACTCTTAAAAAAACAGCAAAACTCTTTGTTCATTTCTTCTTCGGGAATAAAACAAATTTAATCCAGGAGTTCACCTTTACAATTACATTTCTCAATGCTCACAGACAACAACCAGCCTGACCAGGATCTCTGAAAATAAGAGGGAAAAAAACCTCTGCAGGAAGACTTAAGAGATAACATCAAATCAGTATTAAGCTACCCAGTCAGAGAGGCCTGGATAAAATATTTCCAAATCAGCCTTTCCTCCCCGCTGCTCCCCTTCAAATCCTAACTGGCGTGCCGGCTAACGGAGGAAAACAGGGTCAGGCTGGAGGAAAAAAGGGAAAGAGCGAGAGCACATGATGGGCAGATAAAGGCTTGTCTGTGTCTGAGGCAGAAGAGAGTGAGGAGGAGGAGGGCAGCGTGATGAAGGGGCCTCTGTTGAAGAAGGGAGTTCAGGCTCTATAGAGAAACAAGGCATTTAGTCTGTGGAACGCCATAATAGGCTCTAATATGGACAGGGGGCAGGAAAACTGCTCCTTTAAACTGGGGAGGGATGGGATGCATGAAGAAGAAGAAGAAGAAGAAGAAGAAGAAGAAGAAGAAGAAGAAGAAGAAGAAGAAGAAGAAGAAGAAGAAGAAGAAGAAGAAGAAGAAGAAGAAGAAGAAGAAGAAGAAGAAGAAGAAGAAGAAGAAGAAGAAGAAGAAGAAGAAGAAGAAGAAGAAGAAGAAGAAGAAGAGAGTTCAGAGCAGGGAGAAGGACATTTGATCGTGACAATAAAACTCTGCTGAATATTCAGAACATGATCTGCTCCGCGTGGTCGTCTGCTCTAATTCAATTCAAATGTTTTTCACCATCATTGGAAGAACCAATAAATAGTCCAGTGCAGCCAACAATTATCCAATTCCATCCAATTTATTCTAAATAAATACTCGTAGGTTTACTTTATTCATTTGTCTAAAACAATCAAATCAACATTTAAAGAAACAACTTTTAATCCATCTAATGAAAAACATGGGTTTGTTGCTCTAAATGTCATTTATTTTGTTCATTTTTTTATTTATTTAATGTTTTATGATCCAGGAGTATTTTTCACCAAAAAAGCATTTTAACGATTCAACCTGATTTTATTACTAAATGACTGAAGATGGTTAATTTTAGTCCAAAGTTTAACGAACCTTGTTGATGGTGGGTGCTTAGAAATAAACACCAGTCAGTGAAGTTAGATGAGATCATTTTTCTTTATTGTGTATTTCATGTGAGAATTAATGAAAACACCAGAAACTGTATGTTGTTCATACAGTAAATCCAAAATGAAACCCAAAGTGACGGTTAAGATTAAGTGTGTAGGGCTTTTACTTTGGAGGGTAAGGTTTGTAAACAGCATATAATTCAAGTTTCTGTTTTATATTAGCCTATTTTTTATTTTAATGCACCAAAGGTTCTTGATAACGTTTCAGATTATGGTTTGGCTAAAAAAAACACTTTTCCATGAACTCATTTGCACATTTGTTGGAGGTTTACTCACTATATGAGTACAATAATATGGCTACAAATGGACCATTGCTGCGGATTTTCTAGGTTTAAAAATATAGAGATTTACAGTCATATTCAATAAGTTAGACTATAACTTAATAAGAAGTTTGTATTTTTCACTAACTCCTCCAAGTGAAACACTTTATGTAGATCAATGTCCAACAAACTGACATTATCAAGACGTTATTTCTTTTATTAGGATCATCAGACCAATAAAAAAGTTTTCAGTCAAGAAATGTTGGATTAATTAAAAGAGTTTATTATATAAACCTGAGAAAGAGCCTCATCAGAACCAGATTCTGACTTACTGAATGAATATTTACATTAATCCAACACATTTAATATTATAAAGAACATAAAAAACAAAGAGCTGACCAAATAGCTGTACAACTCATAGAATATGTTAGAAATACAATATTAGAACATGTTTGTGTTTCACTGAGAACTTCTTATGGCTTTATGTTTGCTGCATGGTGATCATCTGATGTTTTAGTCAATAAAAGACAACTAACATCAGATCTACAACACCGTCTATGTATGTTCAGAAAGTTAACATTTCATTCTTGCTATTATTTTATTCCTAGTTTTAGCTGATTTTGATGCAGCCCAGCTTCCTGTGGAGGTTTTTGTAATTGTGTCTCAGTCAGACTAGAATGGTGAATTTGATCGTTTAATCCAGATTTAGTGTAAATGTTAGTTATTATTGCAGCACAGTTCCCATGTTTTTAAATGTGAATGCACGTCCAGCAGGTCTGATGAATGGGACATTTGAGACGAACCAGAACTTTATGCTAATTTGCAGCTTTTTGGTTGAATCTCTTGGTAAAAGGTTGTGGATCTGGGCTGTGAGGGACTCCTGCAGCTGGCAGGAGGAAACATGATGATTCTAGGTTTGTGTCAGAGAAGGAGAGTTTAACCTGAGATGATGAAACTGCTGGAATGAAGAGTATAAATGAGGCCTGATTGTGTTTGATGCTTCAGCTTCATCCACCAACCAGATGAATCATGATCCTAAAATCACAGCACAGTTCAGGGTCATTTTCATACTTTCATTTCTGGGAGTTAAAACTCAAGTGGAGATTTAGGAAGATGTTTGTATGGGTTGGATTAAGATGCCGCTTGGCTCTTTACATCCAGACCAGATGTGTTGGGAATGAGGAGATGTTTTTTATATCATCATAAATGCTCTTCCTGCCAGTTAGGAGGAAGGTTTGTGTTTCCTCCATTAGCCCGATCCAGATAATCACACAGATGGGTTAAAGCCGTGTCTTCCTGAGGCTCAGGCAACCATAGAACCACTCACTGGGTTCATCGTTGCTTTCCTACCTTTTATCATCGATCTCCAGAGCAGGTAAACGTTGAAAGCTTGATCCAAAATGTCTCCAAATCAACCTGCATTACTAACAATAAGGTTAGTGTCTCTGATATGCATCTACTTCCTGCTGTGTTTGAGCCAGTATCTTTTTTCTCTAAAGTCGCCCAGAAGCTGAAACCGACTAACTGTCCTCTGGACTTTGTTCTAACCAGGATGCTTAAACAGGTTTTTGACACAGTATGGCCGTCTCTCTTCTCTCCTTTTATAAATACCAGTCTAAGGTTAGGATCTGTCCTAACTGTTTTTAAGCAGGCGCTGGTCAGGCTTCTAATCAGAAAACCTCATCTTGACTCATCAACTCTATCAAATTTTAGACCCAGTGTCCCATCTTTCTTTTCTTTCTAAAGTTCGAGAAAAGCTCCTTTTTTATTCAACTGAAGTGATTTTTAGATCAAAACGACATACTTTAAACGTTTTAATCTGGCTTCAGAGCACGCCGTAGAACAGAGTCTGCATTATTAAAGGTACAGAACGTCATTTCCCGTCTGCTGCTGATAATGCTGGAGCTCGTTCCATCCTCCTGGACTTCATGGACCCGTGCTGCAGTGGTTCAGCTCAGCCCTAATGTGTGATCATCAATGATTTGTCATCCTCTTCTGTTCCTCTGTCCGTTGGTGTGCCACAGGGCTCCATTCTGGGCCCTGCTTTATTCTCCTTATGCTTCCCTTAGGTTCTGTAATGTCCCGTCATAATGTATCATTCCATCTCTATGCAGATCATTATAAATCTATCTGCTGGTTGCCCAGAACCTTCCAGACGTACGACAGGGGCGTGGCTATGGGTGGCCTGGGGGGCCCTAGGCCCACCCAAATAAATGGCTTTCTCAAAAGACATTAGAACAAGTTATATATATGTATTATATATATATAATCTTATTTTTGAGAGATTTGTCCCTTAAAGTCATAAAATTAAAAAAATAGGATTGGAGGTGACATTTCCATATTTGCCAGACTCGCTGTCATTGGCTGTTTTAAATAACATGGCTTGCGAACTCTCCAGACAAGCTAGGGCTAGCTGTGAGGTTTCTTGGTGTCGCCAAGTCTAAGATTGTAGCTTTGAAACAAACACTTTTATGGAAAATATTAGGATGCCTAACTAAACATCCCAGACTAATCCAATAAAGTACAATCCATGCATTAAAAACAATTCAATGTGACGGTAAATTACCATAGTCCCTTGGGACAAGCTGACCAATCAGTGAGCTCACAGAGCCCAGATGATCCCGCCCAGTTTAACCTCTGTTGCTACCTTTGGTTAGCAAAGATTTCTACTGTCTACTGAGTGACCTGCCTTAATATGAAGCCTTCAGGTTATCAAACAATGAGTTAAAGTATTGGGGATCTGACAGCGGCCATACTGTTATATTTACACTTTGTCTTCTTTGTTCTAAGCTGTTTGTTTAAAACTTGTCGTCCGTTTCTGTTGTATACAGACACATTTCTATTGAAGCAACAGTCAAACTTACAAATAAACTTCATTTCAATAATATTTATGTGGCCCACCCATTTTTATTGGGCCCACCTGACATACACTCTATCCAAACACGTCTACATCAAACAGTGGCTGCCACAAAACCTCCTCTCCCTGAATGAGTCAAAGATCCTTTTTGGATCCAGTTCAACCAACGCAGCTCCAGATCTTACGCCTCTGACGACCCACCTCAGCTATCTGGGACTGACCTCAGACAGTCGTCTCCAACGCCTCTGTGATCCGGGCCGGTTAGTCTTTGGTTCCACCTAGAACCTCTTTTACCAGCTGCCCCCTAACCAGCCCAGCAGAGCCCTACGGCCCTCTGACCAACACCTGCTGGTCCAGGTAAAGACAGCGGGGGGAGCCAGAACTTTGGAACCGTTTGCCTCTGGAATCACGGACCTGTCCTTGTTTACGACCAAACTAAAGTATTATTTATGTTTTATTCCTGTTTTTATCGTTGTCTAGTGCTTCGAGCAACTATGGTTGTTGTAAAGCGCTTTTTATAAAAATAATATGTGATTGATTTGATTGATCCAAACAGCTTCCCGTAGCCCAGTATCTGTTGCATTATGGGATGCGGTAAACAAACTGCTAACTAAAGCATGAAGCTCCCTGCTTCTTTCTAGACATCTTGAATCCTTCGTTTTACCTCTAGACCATTTAAATAAAACCCAGAAACAAAGAAACCGCCTGATTAAGTTCTCCATGTTTTCTACCGGGTCAGACTCATCTGACCCATAAACAGACGGAACGTTCTGACCAGGTTTGTAGCGACAGGTTCTGGATCTGGTGGAAAAAGGTACACGTTAATAAACTCATCAACTGATCCGGTCCAAAGTGAACGGACTGTCAGTGTGAAAACAAACTAAACTAGGGCGGCTGTAGCTCAGTGGTAGAGTTGTCTGCCTGCGACCCAGAAATCGTGGCTTTGATTCCTGCTTCCGTCTGCTACATGTCGTTGTGCCCTTGGGCAAGACAGTTCACCTACCTCCTGCTTCCGTCTGCTACATGTCGTTGTGCCCTTGGGCAAGACACTTCACCTACCTCCTGCTTCCGTCTGCTACATGTCGTTGTGCCCTTGGGCAAGACAGTTCACCTACCTCCTGCTTCCGTCTGCTACATGTCGTTGTGCCCTTGGGCAAGACACTTCACCTACCTCCTGCTTCCGTCTGCTACATGTCGTTGTGCCCTTGGGCAAGACACTTCACCTACCTCCTGCTTCCGTCTGCTACATGTCGTTGTGCCCTTGGGCAAGACAGTTCACCTACCCGCCTACTGGTGTTGGCCAGAGGGGTGCGATGTGACAGCCTGGCTTCTGTCAGTCTGCCCCAGGGCAGCTGTGGCTATAATCATAGCTGCTTCCACCAGAGTGTGAATGTGAGAATGAATGAATAA
>OY747700.1:1372500-1502500 GCA_963556495.2 Valencia hispanica | reverse complement strand
CTGTTTAACGTCTAACAGCCCAGTGATGTGTACAACGCTGCCACAGATATGCAGACTGGAACGGATCAGAACTGTTGGTGGGTTTATGTTGTGTTTTACTGTGATCAGACTGCCTGCAGTGGAGCGCTGGTGTTCACTGGTCTCAGGGACCACAGCTGCCTGCCGACCGCTAAAACCTGTGAATATCTGAGACCTCCTCTAAAAAAGCTTAAATCTGCCTATGTTAATAGTTCAGACACCAAATATATCTTAATATTTGTCAAGTTCCACAGAAAAATCAAGGACAACTGAACCCTGAATCGGCGACTCTTCCAGCACAGGTTTAGGGTTATGCATCAGCAGGGACGGTAACACTCCCAGTCAGACGGGGGCGCCAGACTCACAGCAGGTGAAGAAAGTGAAGAATCACATCCTGAGCAAAAGAAAAAAACAACAACGAAGCTTGAAAAAGTCTGCTGTTGTTCCCGTTTGGACGTCTCTGATCCTGCATCCGTATCCTGTCCGTCTCTGTGTTGTTTTTTGTTTGTTTCTCTCGGACGGGTTGTACTGAAAAACCTGAATTTCCACACGAGGATTAATAACGATCTGATCGGATGTCCTGCTGATGAATCACTTTCTTCTTCTCCTCTGAGAACATGAACCACTGCCCCCTAGAGGCTGACATCTACATACCGCCATAGTGTACTGCGTAGTGTGAGAGGGAGTAATTCGGACACAGTAACCAGAGAGTCAACAATACGTGTTTGCTATGGTGATTCCCACCTTTCTGGGAAGATTAGGCGTGTTTCCACCATCTGACCTTCAGGGTAATTTTACCGGATCCTTTTCTGGTGGGGTAAATCGGTCGGTCTTCTCAGGCGTACTAAATCCGCCGTTTAAGGAATCAGCTAAAGACGTCAGCAGTGACTCACTGATCAGCGCCAAAAGGCACAACATCCGCACAAATAACAAGCGATTGATAAAGGAAGAAGCAGAGATGGTTGCTGTGCTTCTGGTTGCTATGTTGCTATAAACTGCTTCAACAGCAACTCTTCTAATTTTACAAAGTTGTTTTGCAGCGTCGGCTCATTACAACCAATCAGAATGAGTTAACCACAGCTCCCGCCCAGCGACTCTACCGGGTCATTTCTGACTAAATATCGCCAGACTGGTACTGGGTTGGCTCCTGAAATGGCCCAGAAAACGGCCCTGTTGGCCCGGACCGGTGAGTAAAATTACCCTGAAGTTCTGGTAGCGGAAACGGGCCAAATAAAGGCAAGGCAATGTTATTTGTATAGCACACTTTCAACAACAAGGTAATTCAAGGTGCTTGAATTGAAGCCTAAATTTACACCTTGCACCACAGGTGTCAAACTCCAGTCTTGCAGTTTTTAGACACGTCTCTGTTTCAACACACCCGAATCACATCATTAGGTCATCAGCCGGAACCAGTAGAACCTACCTGCCTGCTGAGGAGCCAGTTTAACCATTACATTCAGGTGTGTTGGAGCAGGAACACATCTAAAGGGTGCAGGACACCGGCCGTCGAGGACTGGAGTTTGTCACCAGGTTCTCCAGAACCTTTCAGAGGTGAAATCTACTGGAATAGAATGAGAGACTGGGCGTGTCTCTCTGCACTCTGAGCTCTGATTGGTCGGAAACATGTAGACCTCCAGCATTGGAAGACACCCTGGCTGGAAGGAGACAGAACCACCTACGACTTGATGGAGAAACTGGTTCAACCCAGAAGTTTCTAAAGATTTCATCGGGTCAGAGCCAGAATCCTGGAGAAAACCTCAAAGTTAAACTGGAAAAGGCTCAGAAGTATGACTGGGTCGGGTAGAGTCCAAGCAGCCTGTGACCCGGTTAGACTCTGAATAATGGTTCTAATGGACAGGACGGCAGAGATCTGGAGGTCCAAACAGGACCGGGTTTCTTTACTCGTTTCAGTCTCATCCTTTGGTTCGCAGCTTTTCTTGGAGAAGACGTCTACATCTCATGTTGTCAACAGCAGAGGTCGGCCAGTCATGGAGGACAACGTCTCTCTGGTATTTCCAGACTCCTTGGACATCTTCACCTTCTTCTCCAGGGTTAGATGTTGTGGTTTCTCAGACTGAACTCAGAGTTCTGTTATGTTTAGTGTAGTTGTTGATGCTCCGGGATGTTTCACTGAGTGCAGCTTAATTTTGTCACCTGAAGATACCTGGAGATACGTCCACACAGCTTCTTCTCCTCCATCACATTCTACAGTTAGGGAGGAACATCTCACAGCAGTTTGGTGGTGTCGGTTCTTCTTCTGCGTTTTTCTAACTTGCTTTGCTTCAGTTACATGTTACTGCTCCTCTCTGGGCTGGAGAATATGATCTCCATTCATCCATTCATCCATCCATCTATTCATCCATCCAGTCATTCATTCACCCATTCATTAATTCATCCATCCGCCCATTCATTCATTCATCCATCTCTCCATCCGTCCATTCATTAATTCATCCATCTGCCCATTCATTCATCAATTCATTCATTCATCCATCCAGCCATTCATTCATCCATTCATTCATTCATTCATTCATTCATTCATTCATCAATGCATTCATCCATCCACTCATTCATTCATCCATTCATTCATTCATTCATTCATTCATCCATCCATCCATGCATTAATCCATCCATCCATCATCCATCCAGTCATTCATTCATTCATCCGTCCATTCATTCATCCATCATCCGTCCATCCAGTCATTCATTCATCCGCCCATTCATTCATGAATTCATTTATCTGTCCATTCATTCATTCATCCGTTCATTCATCCATCTATCCATTCATGTATCCATCCATTTATCCATTCATCATCCATCTGTCTGTCTGTCTGTCTGTCTGTCTGTCTGTCTGTCCGATCGTTCTTTCATCTATTCATCCATCCATTCATTCATCCATATATCCGTCCCCCCATTCAGTCTTTTATTCTACTATCCAGCTGTTGTTGCCTGCAGGGGGCGCTAGTTACTCTGTTACCAAGTCTGCAGACTGGTGATTCTGACTGAATCTGGTTCCAACCTGTTAGAAGAAGCTCTAAATGTGAGCTTGTTGTGCAGTTCTGGTTTAATAACTGTAAAGATCCGACTTTCTGACTGGAGAGGATCAGACAGACGAGAGAAAAAGGTCATAAATGGACAGAAGAAGAGATAAAGACTGACAGAGATAGAGATGAAGGGACAGAAGGATGAAGGAGAAGAGATCCAGAAAGAAGTGGTTAAAGATGGAGAAAAGATGGTGATAATGTGAGAGAGATGGAGGGAAATAAAAGCAGAATGATGGAGGGATGAATGGACAGGAGAGAAGGAGATGTTTACGAAGAGAAATGAATAAATTAGAGAAGATGCAGAGAAAAAGAGGAGTAGGGTGAGGAAGAAGAAGAGGCAAACCCCAGACAGCAGCAGAAAACCAGACAAACAACAGGAAAAAGAGACGATTGGCAATCAGCCCATGTCTGCACCACTCCTCCTCCTCCTCCTCCTCCTCCTCCTCTTCATCCATTTTGTGCTCCTCCTCCTCCTCTGTCTGATGGTGTTCCAACACCTCGGGGCTTCAGCCTCACATCCAGCTCTCTGACGCTGCAGCAGAAAACAGAGACGAGCTCCGTCTCACAGCTAGACTGATATTACTGCTTAATGACTGCTTAATAACTGCTTAACGACTGTTTAATAACTGTTTAACGACTGCTTAATAACTGTTTAACGACTGCTTAATAACTGCTTAATAACTGCTTAACGACTGTTTAATAACTGCTTAACGACTGTTTAATAACTGTTTAACGACTGCTTAATAACTGCTTAATAACTGTTTAATAACTGTTTAACGACTGCTTAATAACTGCTTAATAACTGCTTAACGACTGTTTAATAACTGCTTAACGACTGTTTAATAACTGTTTAACGACTGCTTAATAACTGTTTAATAACTGTTTAACGACTGCTTAATAACTGCTTAATAACTGTTTAACGACTGCTTAATAACTGCTTAATAACTGCTTAACGACTGTTTAATAACTGCTTAACGACTGCTTAATAACTGCTTAATAACTGTTTAATAACTGTTTAACGACTGCTTAATAACTGCTTAACGACTGTTTAATAACTGCTTAACGACTGTTTAATAACTGTTTAACTACTGCTTAAAAACTTTAATAACTGCTTAATAAGCAGTAAAGTCATGGTAGAAACAATCATCTCACCTGGTTCTCTAATTAATCCAGTGGTGATGGTGGGACTGCTGAATGCATGGAGGTATCTGAGTCAGGTTTGTGTCACAGAAGAAGCTGGAAGCGGTGAGGATCATCATCATCATCATCATCTTCACCTCGATATTTAATAACCTGCTGATCTCGAGGAGCTGGAGTGAAAGCTTTCAGGAGGAGTGTAGGTCAGGATGGCCGTTAAGATGTTTGGAGACCTTCTGCAGATGGTATCAGATCATTTCCATGACTTCTGATCTGGCGCTTTCTGAACAATCTGAACCGGATGGTTGTGGTTCTGACGGGACTCATTAGTCCCTCTCAGTGGCAGAACCATGTTCTACTGACCAAGCTGGGTCGGCTGCTGGAGTCCGGAGGTTAATCAGCGACAGGACAGCAGCAGCTGGAGAACGTTCATCTGAAAGGAGAACAACCAGGTTATTATCTGGACTCAAAGTGGAGCTCCTTCCTGGTTCTGGTTGGACTGGGAGCTACTGGGTCCAGGGCTGATCCTGTTTGGGTGTTCATGGACCTGAAGTCGTGGTCATGGATAGAAGGGTCTTTAAGAGAGGACCTTGAGGTCTGCAGCGGAGTTTCCCCTCAGTATGAAGCTGGACTGGTCCCTCCGGATCAGAACCAGAATCCTGCCGTCATGTTCCTGGGAGGCGGTAGGATGTAGAAGAAGATGGGAAGAAAGACCAGAGACTTTCTCCAGTCTGTGGTGGTGAAGACGAAGGATTCATCTCTGGATCTTCTGATTCGTCTACGTCCCAATCATCCCCTCTGGTCACCAGATGAGCTTCCTCTGAGTAGTTCAGAAAGCAAGTGTAGTGCAGACTCTACTGCCACCTGCTGGCCACACTCAATGCCTTCATTTAAAAACTGAAAACTCGTTGGTGAAGAAAACCTTCGACATCTGAGCGAGCCTCAACCCTGAGAAGATCTCACCAGTTGGTAGGATGGAGGCATCAGAGGAAAGGCTGGACTGATTATAAACTTTAAGCTAAAAGCAGAAGATTAATAAACAATTCTTCCTACCGTTGCTAAAGTAACTTTAAGATGAGATGAGCTGGTTAATTAGCTGGGCCATCTGCTCAGGTAGCCAGGCTGCTCCAGCAGTCTGAATCCATGTAACCTTCACTGGTTGTCGGGATTATCCGCGTCTTTTTACGATCAGGAATATTCCCAAACATCCCAACTTCTCTGCTTCCAGCCAGCTGACCGGCAGTGCTCAACAACAGATGAGGGAGGGGCGCACTGTGCTACCAACTAGTTTGAAAAGTTGGACAGAAGGAAGCAGAAACCTCAATGGAACCGACCATGTCCAACAGAGACGGGAAAACTGGGAATCAACAGGAGAGGAAATTGTGTCAAACTGTTATTAAGTAAATATTCCAGATGAGAAAAGGAATCAAGGCAGAATCTCCCTGCAGCCTGACGATAATCTGGGTTCTGAATTATTGATGATCAGAATAACAGATCGAGGTTTGCTCATCCCTGCCATATTCAGCTGTAATGGTTCCCAAACGGTGTGAGGAGACCTGAGGCTGGTGGAGGTAAAGCTCCTCCTGGCGGAGCAGAGCTCCAGGTCTGAGGATCTTCTTTGGGTTTCTGTCTGCAGCTCAGAACCGTCCTCCAACATCCCGGGTCCGTTTCTGTGGTGAGTTAGGCCAGAGAGGGAGCCGTGTGGTCGGCGCTAACGGGCTAGCTGGAAGCTGGCAGAGGAACATGCACATGGGTCATTCTGCCCGGCGACAGCTGTTCTGCCCGTAAGCCGCTAATCCTGGCTGCAGATCGTCCTGATGTCAGAGACGGCGGCGGTTTTACACGAGGTGTGGCTTCAGGTTTTTACTGGTCGGGTCAAACGTGGCGAGTCACTGGATCCCAGGAGGAAGTTACCCGAGCTGCTGGACCGACCGTCGGGTAAAACAACCAGAAGCTTTTAGAGTCTCAAGTTTCATCATTTATTCTGAAGATTTTACAATAATAATCCCAGATAATGGAATATTTTCCATCATTTCTTTCTCTGGATGATTCACCTTTAAATACTTTTCACACATTTTAAACCGACTCATGTTTTCATCTTCACACTCGAGCGTTCTGAGCGCGCTCAGACCGTTTATTCACCTGGAACTGATCCAGAGATCCGTTTTAATGTCCAGGACCAGTTCTATGCTTGCTGGATGTGTGGTGGGTTACCTTGACAACCGCTTAAATATTTCAGCCAATCACAGCAGAGCAGCTTGTGAGTGCAGAGACGACAAACCAATCAGCTGCTTCCTTACACAGGAGATAACGTTTATGAACTGAAAGTGTCTCCATTATATTCAAACCAGGATTAAACTGGAGCGTACAGTTAGGATCATAACTATTCATACCCCTGGCTGATTGGTTCTTATGCATTATTCACAATTATTTACACTATTTAATAATGAATGGAAACACCTTTAGTGACATCTCAGCAGTCGGATCCTTTCTGTTCGCTTCCAGATGATCGATCTTCTGTGACGAGGCTGGAAGGCCTCCTAACCATCACCCTAATCTTTAGCTCCTTCCATAGACTCTTTATTAAAACCAAGTCGGGACTCCAGTTGGGCCGGTTCAGAACATTAAAATTATCCTTCCAGTTAGAAGAAACATGTTGGGGAATTTAAAACATATCTGCTGGGTTTAGGTAGAAACTATAACTAATCTGAATAATAAACCTGATGAATTGTTTCATAACTAGGATCACTATCAATGGATGTGATTGATTTTCCGTCTGTGTGGATGATTTGATTGAAAAGATACGCAAAAAATTTACTTTTGGGGGGTTTGTGTTTGTTAAGCACCTTGAGACAACATTTTTTTTAATTGGAGATTTATTAATAAACTGAAGTATTTATAACCTCAACCTGCTGGGGGTATGAATAGTTTTGGACTAAACAGTAGGTAATTTAATTGACTCTGATTAAACTGGTTATAAAAAAAAGATTGCTATATTAGCTAAGATGCTTAGTTTATTTTTAAGTGTCTGAAAGAAAGAAAAGCGACTCATGGTTGAAGTCCACCGATTCTGTGTTAATGCCGGTTAATCTGGGCTCGTAAACATGTGGTGCTACTGAGGAGTTTTAACCGATGAGACCCAACCGTCCACAGCTCTAGATGTAGTGCAGTAGTGGACAACCATGCGATGTACTGACCCAAGAACACCAGCAGGGGGTGCTGTAGGCTATTAATCGGGACTTTTGGAGGCAGAAAAGAAAGTACTTTGCTATGCTTGGAGTTTGGCGTAATGAAAACAAGAGCAAAGCTAGCACAAGCAGAGTCGATGCTAATACTTCACCAGTCTTACAGCGGCAAGGGCAGCCTAGTGTGACATTCTGGTCCAAACTCCATACCAGTAGGTGGCGGCACCAATTTGTTGTTTGCAAGCTGCCAGTAAACACAAAGGAGAAGAAGAGTTAATTTAGGCTAATGTGAGCACGATAACTGTAGTTATGAGGAAAACTTTGTGAGAATCATGAAGGTTTTGTGCGGCAGATTATGTTGGACTGCCGGACGTCAGACTTGTTGTGGATTAACTATTTTACGGGAGGACATTAACTGGACCGTTGGGGATGTATAAAGATCGCTTTTGTTAGAGGTGGATCTGTCCTGTCAATGATATGTGGCTTTGATTGTTCTTCCTTACTGGTTTCTAAAGTGTTACAGGTAGTGGTATGTTACAGGTAGTGGTATGTTACAGTTTGTGGTATGTTACTGGTTGTGGTATGTTACTGGTTGTGATATGTTACTGGTAGTGGTATGTTACTGGTTGTGGTATGTTACAGGTAGTGGTATGTTACAGGTAGTGGTATGTTACTGGTTGTGGTATGTTACAGGTAGTGGTATGTTACTGGTAGTGGTATGTTACAGGTAGTGGTATGTTACTGGTTGTGGTATGTTACTGGTAGTGATATGTTACTGGTTGTGGTATGTTACTGGTAGTGATATGTTACTGGTAGTGGTATGTTACTGGTAGTGGTATGTTACTGGTAGTGGTATGTTACAGGTAGTGGTATGTTACTGGTTGTGGTATGTTACAGGTAGTGGTATGTTACTGGTTGTGGTATGTTACTGGTAGTGATATGTTACTGGTAGTGATATGTTACTGGTAGTGGTATGTTACTGGTAGTGGTATGTTACTGGTAGTGGTATGTTACTGGTTGTGGTATGTTACTGGTTGTGGTATGTTACTGGTAGTGATATGTTACTGGTTGTGGTATGTTACTGGTAGTGATATGTTACTGGTTGTGGTATGTTACTGGTAGTGATATGTTACTGGTAGTGGTATGTTACTGGTTGTGGTATGTTACTGGTAGTGATATGTTACTGGTTGTGGTATGTTACTGGTAGTGATATGTTACTGGTTGTGGTATGTTACTGGTAGTGATATGTTACTGGTAGTGGTATGTTACTGGTAGTGGTATGTTACTGGTAGTGGTATGTTACAGGTAGTGGTATGTTACTGGTTGTGGTATGTTACAGGTAGTGGTATGTTACTGGTTGTGGTATGTTACTGGTAGTGATATGTTACTGGTAGTGATATGTTACTGGTAGTGGTATGTTACTGGTAGTGGTATGTTACTGGTAGTGATATGTTACTGGTAGTGATATGTTACTGGTAGTGGTATGTTACTGGTTGTGGTATGTTACTGGTAGTGATATGTTACTGGTTGTGGTATGTTACTGGTAGTGATATGTTACTGGTTGTGGTATGTTACTGGTAGTGATATGTTACTGGTAGTGGTATGTTACAGGTAGTGGTATGTTACTGGTTGTGGTATGTTACTGGTAGTGATATGTTACTGGTAGTGGTATGTTACAGGTAGTGGTATGTTACTGGTTGTGGTATGTTACTGGTTGTGGTATGTTACTGGTAGTGATATGTTACTGGTTGTGGTATGTTACTGGTAGTGATATGTTACTGGTAGTGGTATGTTACTGGTAGTGGTATGTTACTGGTAGTGGTATGTTACTGGTTGTGGTATGTTACAGGTAGTGGTATGTTACTGGTTGTGGTATGTTACAGGTAGTGGTATGTTACTGGTTGTGGTATGTAACAGGTAGTGGTATGTTAGAGTTTGTGTTATGTTACTGGTTGTGGTATGTTACAGGTAGTGGTATGTTACTGGTAGTGGTATGTTACAGGTAGTGGTATGTTACTGGTTGTGGTATGTTACTGGTTGTGGTATGTTACAGGTAGTGGTATGTTACTGGTTGTGGTATGTTACAGGTAGTGGTATGTTACTGGTTGTGGTATGTTACAGGTAGTGGTATGTTACAGGTAGTGGTATGTTACTGGCTGTGGTATGTTACAGGTAGTGGTATGTTACTGGTAGTGGTATGTTACAGGTAGTGGTATGTTACAGGTTGTGGTATGTTACTGGTAGTGATATGTTACTGGTTGTGGTATGTTACTGGTAGTGATATGTTACTGGTAGTGGTATGTTACAGGTAGTGGTATGTTACTGGTTGTGGTATGTTACTGGTAGTGATATGTTACTGGTAGTGATATGTTACTGGTAGTGATATGTTACTGGTAGTGGTATGTTACTGGTAGTGGTATGTTACTGGTAGTGGTATGTTACTGGTTGTGGTATGTTACTGGTTGTGGTATGTTACTGGTAGTGATATGTTACTGGTTGTGGTATGTTACTGGTAGTGATATGTTACTGGTTGTGGTATGTTACTGGTAGTGATATGTTACTGGTAGTGGTATGTTACAGGTAGTGGTATGTTACTGGTTGTGGTATGTTACTGGTTGTGGTATGTTACTGGTAGTGATATGTTACTGGTTGTGGTATGTTACTGGTAGTGATATGTTACTGGTAGTGGTATGTTACTGGTAGTGGTATGTTACTGGTAGTGGTATGTTACTGGTTGTGGTATGTTACAGGTAGTGGTATGTTACTGGTTGTGGTATGTTACAGGTAGTGGTATGTTACTGGTTGTGGTATGTTACAGGTAGTGGTATGTTACTGGTTGTGGTATGTTACAGGTAGTGGTATGTTACTGGTTGTGGTATGTTACAGGTAGTGGTATGTTACTGGTTGTGGTATGTTACAGGTAGTGGTATGTTACAGGTAGTGGTATGTTACAGGTTGTGGTATGTTACTGGTAGTGATATGTTACTGGTTGTGGTATGTTACTGGTAGTGATATGTTACTGGTAGTGGTATGTTACAGGTAGTGGTATGTTACTGGTAGTGGTATGTTACTGGTTGTGGTATGTTACTGGTTGTGGTATGTTACTGGTAGTGATATGTTACTGGTTGTGGTATGTTACTGGTAGTGATATGTTACTGGTAGTGGTATGTTACTGGTAGTGGTATGTTACTGGTAGTGGTATGTTACTGGTTGTGGTATGTTACAGGTAGTGGTATGTTACTGGTTGTGGTATGTTACAGGTAGTGGTATGTTACTGGTTGTGGTATGTTACAGGTAGTGGTATGTTACTGGTTGTGGTATGTTACAGGTAGTGGTATGTTACTGGTTGTGGTATGTTACTGGTTGTGGTATGTTACTGGTAGTGATATGTTACTGGTTGTGGTATGTTACTGGTAGTGATATGTTACTGGTAGTGGTATGTTACAGGTAGTGGTATGTTACTGGTTGTGGTATGTTACAGGTAGTGGTATGTTACAGGTAGTGGTATGTTACTGGTAGTGGTATGTTACTGGTTGTGGTATGTTACTGGTAGTGGTATGTTACAGGTAGTGGTATGTTACTGGTAGTGGTATGTTACTGGTTGTGGTATGTTACTGGTTGTGGTATGTTACTGGTAGTGATATGTTACTGGTTGTGGTATGTTACTGGTAGTGGTATGTTACTGGTAGTGGTATGTTACAGGTTGTGGTATGTTACAGGTTGTGGTATGTTACAGGTAGTGGTATGTTACTGGTAGTGGTATGTTACTGGTAGTGGTATGTTACTGGTAGTGGTATGTTACTGGTTGTGGTATGTTACTGGTAGTGATATGTTACTGGTTGTGGTATGTTACTGGTAGTGGTATGTTACTGGTTGTGGTATGTTACAGGTAGTGGTATGTTACAGGTTGTGGTATGTTACAGGTAGTGGTATGTTACTGGTAGTGGTATGTTACTGGTAGTGGTATGTTACTGGTTGTGGTATGTTACTGGTTGTGGTATGTTACTGGTAGTGATATGTTACTGGTTGTGGTATGTTACTGGTAGTGATATGTTACTGGTAGTGGTATGTTACTGGTAGTGGTATGTTACTGGTAGTGGTATGTTACTGGTTGTGGTATGTTACAGGTAGTGGTATGTTACTGGTTGTGGTATGTTACAGGTAGTGGTATGTTACTGGTTGTGGTATGTTACAGGTAGTGGTATGTTACTGGTTGTGGTATGTTACAGGTAGTGGTATGTTACTGGTTGTGGTATGTTACTGGTTGTGGTATGTTACTGGTAGTGATATGTTACTGGTTGTGGTATGTTACTGGTAGTGATATGTTACTGGTAGTGGTATGTTACAGGTAGTGGTATGTTACTGGTTGTGGTATGTTACAGGTAGTGGTATGTTACAGGTAGTGGTATGTTACTGGTAGTGGTATGTTACTGGTTGTGGTATGTTACTGGTAGTGGTATGTTACAGGTAGTGGTATGTTACTGGTAGTGGTATGTTACTGGTTGTGGTATGTTACTGGTTGTGGTATGTTACTGGTAGTGATATGTTACTGGTTGTGGTATGTTACTGGTAGTGGTATGTTACTGGTAGTGGTATGTTACAGGTTGTGGTATGTTACAGGTTGTGGTATGTTACAGGTAGTGGTATGTTACTGGTAGTGGTATGTTACTGGTAGTGGTATGTTACTGGTAGTGGTATGTTACTGGTTGTGGTATGTTACTGGTAGTGATATGTTACTGGTTGTGGTATGTTACTGGTAGTGGTATGTTACTGGTTGTGGTATGTTACAGGTAGTGGTATGTTACAGGTTGTGGTATGTTACAGGTAGTGGTATGTTACTGCTAGTGGTATGTTACTGGTAGTGGTATGTTACTGGTTGTGGTATGTTACTGGTAGTGGTATGTTACTGGTAGTGGTATGTTACTGGTAGTGGTATGTTACTGGTTGTGGTATGTTACAGGTAGTGGTATGTTACTGGTAGTGATATGTTACTGGTAGTGGTATGTTACTGGTAGTGGTATGTTACTGGTAGTGGTATGTTACTGGTAGTGGTATGTTACTGGTTGTGGTATGTTACTGGTTGTGGTATGTTACTGGTAGTGATATGTTACTGGTTGTGGTATGTTACTGGTAGTGGTATGTTACTGGTTGTGGTATGTTACAGGTAGTGGTATGTTACAGGTAGTGGTATGTTACTGGTTGTGGTATGTTACTGGTTGTGGTATGTTACAGGTAGTGGTATGTTACTGGTAGTGATATGTTACTGGTTGTGATATGTTACTGGTTGTGGTATGTTACAGGTAGTGGTATGTTACTGGTTGTGGTATGTTACAGGTAGTGGTATGTTACTGGTTGTGGTATGTTACAGGTAGTGGTATGTTACTGGTTGTGGTATGTTACAGGTAGTGGTATGTTACAGGTAGTGGTATGTTACTGGTAGTGGTATGTAACTGGTTGCAGCTCTATAATGATGCACATGTAGAAGGAGAACTGAATGTTTGGCTGGTTCAAGAATTTTCTTTGCTGAGTCATTCAGCCTCTGTTCCTGAGTAAATGCTCCATTTACAACACAAACAGCAACGTATCAGAGGTGTTTCATTGTGGCTCCACTTGTTTGTACCCGATGTGCCAGGCTGTAAATCAGCCTCTAAAACAGCGAAGTGGTCAACCATCGGCAGAAAGGCGTAGCCACTGGGGCAGAGGAGCAGCCGCTCAGTACATTGTGGGATTATCTGGAGCATGTGATGGATGTGTTTACACCCGACTCGCTCGTCTCCACCTGAGATCCTCTGGTTCCCTCTCTCTCCTCAGACAGGCTGTGTTCGCTGAACGTCTGGACTCCCCACTTCACCGCGTGACTCATCAGTTTCTGATTCATTCATTAAAACGCTGCTACAACCACAGCGTGTTGACAGGAGAGCAGGCGGATCGGTTTCTGCAAACAGAGTGACTGCAGAAACAAGGCCAGAGGGGAGATCTGAGGGGGGTTATGGACACAGGGCAGCCCAGGGTATTCATGTGTTTAATATAAAGACCAGAGGCCAGTAAATAGAGAAGGTTCAGTTCCAGCCAGAGACCATGAAGAGGAGGAAATAATTACCTTTTCCCTACTGAACGTGTGAGTTTACTTAGTTTAGAAAGAAACGAGACAGTTTTATTTGAATCTACTATCGGGGTCTCAAACATCCGTCTTCTAGGAACGGTGTCCTGCAGCTTTTAGTCCAAGCTTCAGCACATCTCACTCAGATAACTGGGTCAGTACTCTAGAACCTGACTGCATGCTGGGATTCAGCTATGTAATTCTTGGACCAGGGACACGTAAAGGTTGTAGAGAGACAGAATATCAACCAAAGTTGGGTAGATCTCAGGGAGAACGCTCTGCTGGGAAGCACAGCGTTGAGTTTTCTCCCAGCTGGTCAACAAGTTCACAATTATCTCAGGGAGGTTTTGATCCGCTCTTCCTCACAGAACCTCTGCAGGGTTTCACAGCTGCTGCTCGTCAGCTGGGACCTTCAGCTCTCTCCGTTGGTTTTTCTGACACCTTGAGATTAACTGGACCAGGCCATGACCTCGGTGAGACTCTTCTTCTGCTGGAAGACACATCAATGACCTATGAGTGCTGTTGCTGAGGGACAGAGGTTCCTAACCAAGATCCTAGTCCATGTACACGTTCATTGATCCCTCAATGTGGTGAAGTCATCCGGAACCCATAGCAGACAAACGGTCCCAGAGCATAATGCTTCCACCTCTGTGCCTGACTGTGTGGATGGTGTTTGTCCGGTCACATCAAGTCACCTTGACACCAACGACTTTGGTCCCTTCTGACTTTAGCTCTGTCTCTGACTTATTTAGATGTTTATGGGGAAACTGAAGGTGGGGCTGTACCTTACAAAGCATGGAGCTGCAGGACATCGGTCCATCACAGAGCGTATGGTGACTGTGGTCCAAACTACCTTCAGGTCATTTATAAGATCCTCCTGTGAGCTGATCCTTGACCTCTCGTCCCATGAGGAGAGACCTGATACGGACCTCCAGACTGAGGTTGTCTGATGGTCACTTTATGATTCATTCATTTCCCACCAAGCTTCGTGCTGATGGCCTTAAAGCTACATTGTGTAAGAACTTCTCCCATCTAGCAGTGAAAAAACCAACTGAATATTACGTTCTAGCCCCGCCTCCCACCCCCCCAGTCCGAGCGCGTTTTAACTCCTACGGTGGCCGTTTCATGCCAAGGTTAACATGGCTTCCAGTACTATGACTTCGTCCAGTGTTCCTTCCAGTGATGAGGTTACTTTAGAAAACTACATCGCATTTAGTTATATAGTAAGACGTCTGCCGCATCGCGAGTAGACGATCTCCCTCTGGCATTCGTCACGGTGCAACTGACCGAAGGCAAAGCGCGAAAGGCGGAGCTAGGATTTCCCTCGTTGGCGAATGTGTTTCAAAGATGGAGGCTCAACATGGATTCAGCCATTCGAGCGACTCGCTCATATGTATTCTGAATAGCAGATTCTACACTTACAAGAATACTTTCATTAGTAAGAAAGGATTCTGTGGACTAGTAGTTTGATCTGTTGGGGGATTCTGGCTGGGTTGTAGGGGATTAAGTACTTATTTCCCCACTATGGTCCAGGGAAAGCATTGCACATTACATTACATTACACTCTTGATGTAATAAATCAGTTGATTTCCCCTTGACCGACTGTTTGGTAACCAGCAGGGCAAATGGAGGAACATCATTCTGGATCAAAGCTGGCAGTAGTTCTGGGTCATAATGGACCAACTAACAGCACTACTTTGCAGCTTTGCTTAGAACTCCTACTTTGCTGTGATTAGGTACAGAAAGCTACTCAGAAATGACTCAGAAAGCAGAAAGTTTCTGCCTTTTTGACTGAAAAGGAGGAAACATGGGGTGTGAGTTCTTAAAGTGTCACTCATTCTGGAAACATCATAATTGCATTGCATTGCCCACCGAGGTCCTCCCTTCATTCCAAATTCAAAGCACGGTCTGGTCGAGACTAATTGAGCGTCCGTGGTGTTGATTCAGACTATTAACCATCTGTGCCTCTTCCTCCCTCCCTCTTTTCTCGCCCTTCTCTTTTCCACAGGAGTTCGGAGGACTTGTAGGATGCTGAGTGCTTTTCCTCCTCGTCGCTCTCCACCCTGCTCTCCATGACCTGAGAGCGCCACTGCAACAGGAGGAACCTAGCACCAGAAAGAAAGAGAGGAAGAGGAAGGAAGAAGGTCAAGGAAGGAAGTTCAGCTGGCATTATTGCTTTCCCTTTCTGAGATGGCGGCGACTGAGGCCAGTGCGGCGCCGGTGGTCCAGGAAGACGGAAAAACCCCTGAAAACAAGCCGGCCGAAGCGGAGCAACCGGCAAAAACCGCAAACTCAGAGACTGTCAACAGTGAAGTGGTGGATAAAGATGGCACAGCCGTCAACAGCGAGGTGGTGGAAAACAAAGAGACTGTGAACCATGACGCAGCCGCAGCAGAGGACGCGGGCGGCGAGGAGGAAGGAGCAGCAGCAGGTGGGGAAGCAGAACCTCCTCAGAGCTCGGAGAACACCTCCTCTGCTGAGCCCAAGACCTCATTCCTGGACTCCTTCCTCAACAAGAGCGGCCTGGGGAAGGTGATGGCAGGGAGGAAGAAGAAGGAGCACGGCGCGGCCGCAGGTGGAGCAGAGGAGGCCGCTGCTGAAGGAGGCGAGAAGGAGGCAGAAAAGGGAGGTGAGGAAGGAGCGGAAGCTGAAGGAGAAGCAGAGGCAGGTGCAGGGGGAGAGGCGGCAACAGACAAGCCTTCAGAGAATGGAGAGAAGGAGGAGGAGAAGAAGAGCAAAACCGCAGAGACGAAATCGTCGGTTCGTGATCTGATCCGGAAGCCTGTAGCGAGGATCTTCTCCCATCGCAGCACCGAGAAGAAGGACGGTGCCGCCGCAGAACCCGAGAAACAAGTCCAGGTCCGATCCAGGTCCCTGGACCGCCTGGAAGATCCTGAAGCACTTAACGCCACCGCTGACTCCACCGTAGAGGAAGGAGGAGCGGCAGGAGGAGCAGAGGGAGAACCGAAAACCTCGTCCTCCTCGGCGGCTACCAAGCACATAAAGCGCTGGCACTCCTTCAAAAAGCTCATGGCTCAGAAGGCACACAAAAAGAGCGGCGGGGGTGAGGACGGGAAGGAGGAGGGAGCAGAGGAAGAAGGAGGTGGTGGAGACTCCTCCACACTGGACTCCAAGGAGTCTGGGCACAAGAGGTGGAAGCTGAAACGCTCCTGGACCTTCCAGGGTCTGAAGAGGGACTCGTCTATGGTTGGCATCAGCGGCAAGGCCAAGAGCTCAGACAAGGAGTCTGCTGACAAAGCAGAGGAGGCAACAGGAGGAGGAGAAGAAGAAGAGGAGGCCAAGGCCGAGGCGGGAGCTGAGGAGAGTAAGACGGAGGGAGGGGAGGAGAAGGCCGAGGGAGGCGCGGAGGAGAAGGAGGAGAAGGAGGAGAAGGTGGCTGCGGCGGGCGGCGGAACGGTGACGCAACACGCCAACGAGATTTGGACCTCCTTCAAGAAGCGGGTCATCCCCAAGAGCAAACGGGCCAACACAGAGTGCGTCCCCACAGGAGAGGAGGACGCCACTGCAGCTGCAGCCTCAGGTGAGAAAAGAGGAGCAAAGCAGCTGTGTTTCATACAGGCATTTACACAGAACGCCTGGAGCTTCAGGAGGTAAACAGTCAGAACACATCAAGTCATTGTAAGGAGAAAAAGTCCACCTTCATCCTCTTAAGCATGTCAGGACATAATTAATCTGGTCTTTCCCAGTTATTTAAGTCTAATCCCAAACACACGACACCTTCCACCTTATTTAGTGAGCAAAGACGAGTTAAACACCGAGGAGACAGTTACTGCTGCCTTGGAGCAACAAGGTCCTGGGTTCGAATCCCATTCTGGGGTCCATCTGCATGTTTGAGTTTACATGTTCTCCCAATGCATGCATGGGTTCTCTCTGGGTACCCCAGCTAGGTTCTTTCTAAAAATATCCGGATAACATGACTTAAGATAGCAGACCTGCAGCTGAATAAAAAATATCCATAGATAAGAGCAAAGTAGAGATGTTGGTCAAGCTGTTAGGCACGGTGGTGGAGGAGTGATGATTTGTGCTGGTTTACACCTGGCAGTCATCGAGTGGTCTCCTCTGTAGACCAAAGTCTTCTAGAGTCGAATCATGAGACAATCTGTCCAACAGCTGAAGCTCGGTACAAACTGGGTCATCAACAGAACCGTGAACCCAAACACAGCAGCAGAACTACAACAGAGCGGCTGAAACGCAGAAGGTGCTGCTATGGCCTAGTCAAAGTCCAGACCTCAGCCTGATTAAAACCCTCAATGAACTGAAACACATAATGAAATCAGAGACTGATAAAGTCCGATAGGAAACCGCTGCTGAGAGGTGTACTTAGTTTTTCAGCCACAATGTTTTCATTCTGGTTTCATCTTTGTTTAACCGATAATTAAAATGGTGAATCTGGCGTTAGACTGAAATCATTTTAGATACTGGTAAAGACCCAATGTTTTTTTATTATGTACCAATACCTAAAATCCTAGAAGTGAAGGAGGGTGTACTTAGTTTCACCGTGACAACGGGTCTAAGTTTGGACGATGTGTAAATCATTCATATGACTCTGATCTGTCTGAGGTACAAACTGGTGGATCTTCATCCAGGTCTTGTGCAAAATGGGAAAAGCCAGTTTAGCAAGTCGAAGCAGGTCTGAAGCGAGCGTTGAAGGCTTGATCGACATTCCTAGCAGGTTTAAAACAGCAGGATCCGAGTTATCATCCCAGCTGGACACCATTAAAGAGCCGTGTTCACGCTGACTTTGTGTTCGAACCTTTCCAGGGAACGTCGACAGGAGATAAGGGCTCCCCAACTCTCAGGGAGATGATGTTATTTAACATTTCGTCAAATAAATGATTGATTGTGTGAAATTCAAAGTATACAGAAGCTCCCGTCACAATTACAGAGTAATTTTAGCTTTTGGCAGCATAAAATGATGGGGAGAGAAAAAGATGTTCCTTTTGAGCTTCAAGAGTGAACTTCAGCTCACATTAGCCTCTGTTGCATCATATCAATGTCCATAAACCAGTCAGTCTCAATGATTGGACAAGGCACTGTGGTTGGGTTGTTGGGTGATTCCGTTCTTTGGAGCACGGTTCATCTTGCAGGAACAAAAACGTTTAATGCAGCAAAATCCCAAAGAGTTATCGGTCCTCCCTCTGACCTGGTTGGTCTGGTTTAGACTGAGTCTCCAAACTACTGAGGTCCTCAGCAGCTCTGATGAACGCTCAACTAATCAGAAGCAAACCTTGGGTAACATGTGAGCTACTTGTTTTCTAAAAGCCCTGCTTTAGACGTCAGAGGGAATCCTCTAAGATCCCCAGATCCCTGAAACCACGATAACCAATGACCGAGGCTGTGATCTCAAAGCAACATCACTGAATTACCCCAGTAGTCACATTCAGAGTTTCATTAACTCCATATATAAAATTACGACTGTTCATGAAGCTTTCTGGATGTAGTTTTGAGCAAAACACTCTGGACACCTTCATGGGTCAGAAGTTTGCTTTGAGTAGATCTAGAGTCCAAGGAAGCCTTTCAAAGTACTCTGGATAAACAGAATGTTGGTCTTTGAGGTTGAGATTGGTTTCATTTAGTAGAAAAGCTCATTATTTCTGGAGTCATCATTCATCCATTTCTCTCTGCAGGTGAGGAAGCAGAGGAAGGCAAAGACTCCAAATCAGCCAAGGCCAAACGTTCCCACTTCGGCCGCGCAGTGTCCCTGAAGAACTTCATCATGCGCAAGGGCAAATCCAGCAGCGTGGACCAGGGCGAGGGCGCCAAGGAGGAAGTGGAGGCTGCAGAGGGAGGAGACGCAGCGGAGGAGGGCGGCGCTGACGGCGAAGCCGCCGCAGCGACCGAGGACACCAACGACAAAGAGGCGGCGGCGGAGGAGAAGCCGGCGGCGGAGGAGAAGCCGGCGGCGGAGGAGAAGCCGGCGGCGGAGGAGCCAGAGAAGACACCGGTCGAAGCTCCGGAGACCAACGGCGAGACGGGTTGCTCCAACGGCGTGGCGGAGGAGAACGCCACAGAGAACCACCAGGAGGAGGAGGACAAGGAGCAGATGATGGACAGCAGCCCCGTGAAGAAGACCAAGGAGGCGGGAGGAGTGAAAGACGACGCCAACGCCAAGATCATCAAAGCTGTGAACAGCGGTGAGTTCGAGCGGGTCCACCGGGACGCTGAAGGTCCTCAGAAGGGCTGCAAAGGACGAGAAACTAACAACACACACCAACAAGGAGCAGAACTAACAAACAGCAGCAGGAAACAAAGCAAAGTCAGCCATGTTGAATTGAAGCTAGCGCTAACCGAGAGCAGGGAGCAGGAGGAGGAGGAGGGGGCAGGAGAGGCAGAGTCTCCCCAGAACGGAGGCTATGACCAGGAAGAGAGGGAGGAGGAGGAAGATGATGAGGAGGAGGAGGAGATGAGGAAGAGGGACCTCCGAGAAGCAGCAGTGGCCATTGTTCAAAATGTGGTGTCAGCAGCTACCAACCAATTAGAGAGGGAGCTGAGCGTCGACAACGGCTTGAACGGCCGTTATGAGGCCGACGTTAGATACTGACGACACAAGCGTGCTCCTTCTGTACACTCACTTTTCTGCACATAATAATGCACACATTTACACACGTGTAGTGCCAACGATTAAGAAGCACAAGCATGAAAACACGGTTAATTGTTTAGGTTTCCGTGGTAACAGAGAAAGCCCTCCTGTGAGCAGAGGGGAACGCGTCGTTAATCAGGTCGATCAATGATAACACGATCAAGACAAGAGCAACAGAAACAGAAACCAGATGAATCAGCTCCTATTCTCATCAAAAAGGTTTAACTCAGTCAAATTTTACTGTTTCAAATCTTTAAAAAAATAAAAGGGCAAACTTGGTTATTATTACACATCTTTATGGTTAATTATGTTCATTTCTGCAGCTCTCAATAGTTCTATTCAAGATGAATACTGCCGTAAAGTCATGATGTTAACAATGAAACACTGAACTTATAATGTCCACCTAACAAGAAGCTAGTGAGGGCGAATTTTCCGGCTCATCAGATGAAAATTTGTCAGGAGAAAGGAGACGCAACAGACCGGCACCCTACCCAGGGATTTAAATGCTCTAGTGAGACGAAGAATCACTTTACAAACTGAAATGCTTGTATCAGGTACAGGTACTAGAATTAGCTCAAATTTAAGTCCCTTTAATTTAAGACCGATTAAGACATGACTAAATGTAGGTATAGACCAAGTCTGGAACATTGGGGTATATCTTTGACCTTTAAAGGCCAAATACTGAAGTGAATAAATGTCTTGGACCCTGTGGAGGCCCAGGTTGTTTTATCCTGATGTGTTTTCTTTAGATCGGCGAGATAAAACAGAGCAGCTGAAAGTCACTTTTCTACACAGAATCAGTTGTTTACCTGCACTACAGTGATGCAGCTTTAAAACATGATTTCTAGGTCTGGTTAGAACCGAAACAAGCTCCAGACATCAGCACTCCCTGTGGGGTAGAGCACATTCTGTTTTACACACAAAGGCTCTTATTATTCCAAAAAAGTCTTTGTCTGATTCTGATTTATTAGGTTAGTGCCAAAACATTCTTTCCAATTAGTTCGATTTCGAGACTACCACCTTATAAAACAAGAATTTAAAGAATAAATGTGGGAATAATTGTTTTGTTTTTTTACTATCAGCTTAACAAAGCTCCACAGATGAGAAACCAGACGGTGGAATTGTTCGTAAGGGTTGAAAGTGTTTCATCTGGGCAATGCTAGCAGTTTCCCTCTGCTTCCAGTCTTTATGCTAAGCTAGGCTAACCTGTCTGCTCAGCAAACACAGGCTGGACTCTGAAATCAAGCGGTTAAAGATCAGAGGGATGGAGAGAGAAAAGAAGAAGTGTTTGAGAGCAGTTAGCGCAGGAAGCTTATTGTTCAGGCACAGAAATAAGCGACAAGCCGCTGCTGTGTGCTAACTGACCTCAGCAGCCAGTAAACCGCCTGAAACACAAAGAAGAGCTCAACATTTCCTTTTTATCTGGGTGGTCTGCTGGGTGTACACACTATTTGAAGCTTTTCTCTTGTTCCCTCCTGGCGGCTGGATGCTGAGCAACAGTAGGTGAAGTGCCTGTGAACCTCCTCCATTATTAATCGCTCAGACGGCTCCGCGACGCGACCAGAACCGGCCCGCTTTCTTCTCACAGCGGAGCCGGCCGAGGCCTCTTTCAACCTCCGCTTCTTCTGATGACATGGTTCTCTGAGAAGCACACACACATGTATCCTGACCAGATGCGTTTGCTGAATAAAACTCTTCTAGAGGGAAACAAAGCTGCAACGTTTGGGGCTAACGTGATGTGTTGTAGCAGTTTCTGTTACTTTGTGTTACCTGTAGATGGTACACTTCATGATTTTTATTCTCCCATGATCTATTTGGTCACCAAACAGGAACATATCTGACAGCTTTCAGACTGAAGTTCATATTTTATCTACATTAAAACGGCTCATAAAAGAGAAAAGTCCCATTTTATCCTCCGTGGGGGGAAATCTAAAAACTGTTAGCTTCCTTTTCGCTGTCCTGACTTTGACAGCAAAGAGACATCAGGTACGGACTGAAGGAACCTTTGTAGGAAACCAAGGAGAAACGTTCACTCCAGACTCAAGTACCCACTTCTTCTCAATCTGTTGGCTTTTCGTAGAGCTGGACGAAGCTGAATTAAAACAAATGCATTTTGAAAAGCATAAAGATTACACCCGGTGTTTTGTATTGTTGTCTGTAAACTGGCTAGTCTTCCAGGCAGTTCTGTCATTTGCTACAGAAATAGTTTATACAGACGTAAGTCGGACGGTTTTCTGATTTAATAAGAATCATCATCTTTCATAAGAAGCTTTACCTCAGAGGAAGGTTCAGTTTACTGAACCTTCCTCTGAGGTCTTCCAGGTGCCAGTAGCTGCTAGCTGTGAATAGATAACTGGTAGTAATTCATATAGTTAGCTGTAAGTTTATGGTAGGGGAGAAGAGATTAAAGCTCCTTTAGGAGACATCAGGAGAGCCAAATCAATCATTAGTGTCACAGAACTTATTTCACAATCTTCCTCCAGTTTAAATGAACTGGTAGCCATTAGGTAGCTAGGTAATAGTTAGCTCTGTAGCAGGAAATTCAGACTTTTATGGATGAGAGAAATCATTAGTGGCAAGTAGATCAATCACTAATCTATAAAATGGAAGCGTCACAGGATGGTCTAAGCAAAGCCTTTTTAAACATCTTCTGATTGTTTAATTCAATATGTACCTGTTAGCCTTAACAAGCTAACTAGCTTAAGCTCAGATACCTCACTTTTTAGTGAAGGAAGCAAATGAAATTGACATCAACAGAGATGAGTATATCAATTAAAAATCCTTTAAAAGCAAAGCAGCCTCTACAAAACCTTGCAAAAACAATCCAGGGGTGTTTCTTAATGTCAAGGCAACGCCTTGGTAGGCGAGGCGCCTCGCTTACGAGGACTCTGTCCTTCCTTGGTCAAAGAAAACGGTTAAATGGAACAGACTTACGTCACGTGACCGCGGCTGCCCAGGCCCCGCCTTTTGCTTATGCGCTCTGTTTACGTCCCGCCCATCGTTATATTTTATACGTATAAGTTTCAATATAGATGTATAACGAGAGTTTTATTTTTTTAATTGTGCATTTATTGGTTAAATCAAATGTGAAAGCGAGTTAGTACCTGCTAGCAACCGAAGCTGCAACTTCGAAAATACCGCGGTGCATTCTGGGAAATGTTTGACCGAGGGAAGGCATCAAGGAACCTCCCATGTATCCTCGGTCAGTTAGCTAAACGGCAGACAAACGGAGGACAGACGCCTCGGTAGCACATGAACATTGGAACACGCCTTGGCGGTCCCTGATGACGTGTCTCCTAGGCAACCGGGGCGGGGCCAAGGCATCAAGGCGAGGTTCCTCGGCATTGAGAAACACCCTCTGTGTTTGTAGTAAAATAAATCAGTTTTCCAGTAGACATCAATAGAGATGAATAGATGAATGAATAGAAGTGTGACAGGAGATTTCTAACTAAACCTCCTTCATGTTCCAGCACCTAAATGTAGCAATTAGCTGCTAGCTTTAACTAGCTAAACAGCTGAAATAGTTAGCTCGGTGTTTATATTGAAGGAAGACATAATGAGACATAATACAGATGAGTTCATTAATAAATAGATCCAATCAAAGCTTTAGCTTCAGCTCAGCAGCTGTTAGCTTCACATGCTAACTAGCTGTGCTCACACATAGTTAGCTCTGTGTTTTTAGTTATCAGCACAGTCAATCCATCGGTGAAGACTTCTTTTTCTCTGTCATGTCTCAGTTTTAGCTCAACAGCGACAGACCATCATGAGCCTCACTTATTCATCAGATTTCAGGCGAAGCGATCGTTTTCCTCAGGTTAGACGAGTTTCTGAGCACAAACATGGACATAAACAAAAGATGGTGACCAATAAAAGGGAAGAAAACACAGATTGAGGTCAACAAACACTGACTGATGGTCTTCATGTTGGTTACAGTTTGGTGATGATCCTTCATAATGTGACAACAATGTCGTTCTTTTCTTTCTCTTGTTTCCTTTATGTGATTCCTTTAACACTAAAATAACTAACTCAGCACTAGTGGGCAGCATCTGTACTAAAACACACATCTAACCTTTTTTTGTATGACTGCATTTATTATTATTCTATTTTTAATACATTTTTTCAATCTCTTTTGTTATCATTTGCCAGACAAAAAGGCGGGAAACGTGTGAGGCCAAACAAAGAGGATTAAAACTGCCCGGGATTCGCTGAGCAAGGAGCTCTGAGCCCCAAACCCAACTCCTCCTCCTCTTCCTCTCTCCCTTCATCCCTCCTCCCGAATAATCGGAGTAATCACATGTAAACAGATCACCACGGTGAGAAAGAGGCAGTCGGAGCGAATGAGAGGGATGCAATTCATGTAGATGAGAAGTTTAAAAAGAAACTTACTCAGAAAGCAATAATTCACCCCCTCATCCCCCTCATCCCCCTCATCCGTCCGATTCATGCGGACTAAACATGTGCATCCAGTGTTTTTTTGTTTTTTTACAGTTTTTCTTTGCTTGTCTGTGAGATTTTATATTGTCTACGAGAGAAAAGAAAACGCAGAAATGTAAAAAGTTCCTCCCTTTAGCTCCTCCCCCTTCATCTCCTGTCGAGCTACTTAAGCTCCGCCCACCATCCGCTTCAGATTGGTGGCTTTAAATGTGAAGGAAAAAAAAAACACAAAAGAAGAAGAAAAAAGACTCTTAGTTTTATATTGACGGCCATTTTTGTTCGTAGTCCCCCTCCCCCCCCTCCCCACCAACACTGCATCGTCTCCAGCTCTGTGTGTTTAATGTTTTTAGACTGTTATATTGTGTACATGGAATAAAAAAGAAAAAGAAAAACTGCTTCAATTACTAAAGTCAAAATGTTTCCTTTTTTTCTTGTTTTCCTGTTTGGTTTTGGATTCTCTTTGTTTGTTTTTTAAAAACACCATCTTCTCACTGTTACTGCAATCTGACAATATGCTGTAATTAATAAAAAAAAGCAACAATAATAATCATAATAATAATAATAATGATGATGATGATGATGATGTTTTGTTGGTCCAAGTTTCCACATGTCCTCTAGCAAATTGTCAAGAAAAGATAGAAAAATAAAGACTAAAATCTAACAACTAAACTGCAAGTCGCTCTGGCTTTCTTTCTATTCTCGTCCGGCTCTTTCAGCGTGAGGGGGCGGAGCCTGTCGTTAATCTGCGTATTGATAATCTCATCCGTTTACGTAATGGGTGGAGTAATACCAGATTTCTTTGTATTACAGAAGCTCTGTGTGTATTATGGGGTGTATGTAGTAGTCCATATGCCAGCTGAAGAGGCTTCACACCCCCGCTGTTCCACTCCTCACACTGATTAAAACCCCAGGCTGACCTCTGACCTCAGATTTACACCTTTTACCAGCCCGACGTTTGCTTTGCTTTTTGTTGGCTTTATTCTAATATTTGTGCTCTTTATGTGAAGAAAACATGGGACATGCATCAGTTTTGCCCCTTTTTTATACAAATAAAAACATGAGAAATGAGCCTTCATTCCTCTAAAGGATTTCAAGCCAAAAAGGTTCAGCAGATTTATTTTAGACAAACATGAGGAACAATCCTTTAATCCCACGCTGCTCACAAATACATGATGCCTGATTATAATATGATCGACAATCTGCCCCTGTGGATTACGATGGATTTATGACAGTTCAGAAATTCCTCTACAACTTCCACTCAAGTGTTATTGAAACTGCAGCTCATATCGACTAATGGATTCCTGTCGGCCGTTCTCACCGGAAGGAACCTGCAGGGTTAAAAAACCCAAACATACATTCAGTTATTCTGTTTAAACGTCTGGTTCACTTTATGTTCTTTATGAAATACGATATTCATGCTGCACATGAACATTTTCTCCAACCTCCATCGCCTGCATTGACCGCACAAACAAAACGGCGAGTCGGAACAATTCAGTCCTTTCTACGTCACAGAGAAAGTTAGTATTCATGGTCTTGCTATAGCGTATCAGTATTCATCCGTTTCAGGTTTCATTAGAATATGTACTACAGTGTATAAACAGGCGCGTAAAGTTGAAAATGACGCACGGTCAGAGGTGTGAATTGTAAACTTTCAAAATGAAGGACGGCCTTTTTAAAAAAAACAATCATCCATCCATCCATCTTCTTCTGCTTATCCGGGGTCGGGTCGCGGGGGCAGCAGCCTAAGCAAAGAGACCCAGACTTCCCTCTCCCCAGCCACTTGTTCCAGCTCCTCGGGAGGAACCCCAAGGCGCTCCCAGGCCAGCCGAGAAACATAGTCCCTCCAGGGTGTCCTGGGTCTTCCCCTGGGCCTCCTCCCGGTGAGACGTGCCTGAAACACCTCACCAGGGAGGCGTCCAGGAGGCATCCTGACCAGATGCCCGAGCCACCTCAACTGACTCCTCTCGATGTGGAGAAGCAGCGGCTCTACTCTGAGCCCCCTCCGGATGACTGAGCTTCTCACCCTATCTCTAAGGGAGAGCCCAGACACTCTGCGGAGGAAACTCATTTCAGCCGCTTGTATCCGTGATCTCGTTCTTTCGGTCACCACCCAGAGTTCGTGACCATAGATGAGGGCAGGAACGTAGATCGACCGGTAAATCGAGAGCTTCGCCTTTCAGCTCAGCTCTCTCTTCACCACGACAGACCGGTAGAGCGCCCGCATAACTGCAGATGCCCCACCAATCCGTCTATCGATCTCCCGCTCCATTTTTCCCTCATTCGTGAACAAGACCCCCAGATACTTAAACTCCTCCACTTGGGGAAGGACCCCATCCCCGACCCGGAGGAGGCACCCCACCCTTTTCCGGCTCAAGACCATGGCCTCGGATTTGGAGGTGCTGATTCTCGCCCCAGCCGCTTCACACTCGGCTGCGAACCGCTACAGCGGAAGCTGTAGATCACGTTCCGATGAAACCAACAGGACCACATCATCTGGAAAAAGCAGAGACCCGATCCTGAGGCCACCAAAACGGATCCCCTCAACGCCTTGGCTGCGCCTAGAGATCCTGTCCATAAAAGTTAGGAACAGGATCGGTGACAAAGGGCAACCTTGGCGGAGTCCAACTCTCACTGGAAACAAGCCCGACTTACTGCCGGCAATGCGAACCAAACTCTGGCACCGGTCGTACAGGGACCTAACAGCCCGTATCAAGGGGCCCGGTACCCCATACTCCCGGAGCACCCCCCACAGGGCCCCCCGAGGGACACGGTCGAACGCCTTCTCCAAGTCCACAAAACACATGTAGACCGGTTGGGCGAACTCCCACGCACCCTCCAGGACCCTGCTGAGGGTGTAGAGCTGGTCCAGTGTTCCACGGCCAGGACGAAAACCGGATTGTTCCTCCTGGATCTGAGGGTCGACTATCCGTCAGACCCTCCTCTCCAGAATCCCCGAATAGACCTTACCAGGGAGACAGAAAATAACACAACGCCTGAATGATTGTAAATTATATTACAATGAATTATGTCCCTTTTATTTTGCACAGCTAAAAGTTATTTGACGCAGACATAAAATATCGTCCACAGTCCCTGGCTTTATCTCTCTTCTTCCTGAATCTCAAATCCAGCCGCAGAAAAATGTCTCTCTGGCAGCACAGGATGCTGGGATAGTGGGAATATTCCATATTCCATAGAAGATATACCTGGTCTGGTATCCTGCTTGGCTGCAATGCCCTGTTGGACGGGGGGCATCGACTGGGATGATCCTCCCAGTAACTGAACATCCACTGTGTCCTGTTATCAACTTTTTACTTTCTGTAACATAGAAAGTTCTCTTATACCAGATCTTCTGTTCCTTCTGTGTTTCTGCTCTGTCTTCTCAAACCCCCAGACGGTCGTGGCAGATGGCCGCTCCTACTGAGCCTGGTTCTGTTGGAGGTTTCTTCCTGTTAAAGGGGAGTTTTTCCTCTCCACCGTCGCTACATGCTTGCTCAGTATGAGGGATTGCTGAAGGATTGCTGTGGTTGGAAAGTCTGCATCAACGGGGCCCAACCTCACGCCAATGACTGACGCAATCTGCTGGGATTCCTTAGATAGGAAACTTTTTAACTGATTTGAATGTTTGTATAAATGTATTGAAATGACTTCTTGTTAAGAGCCTTGAGATGACATCTGTTGTGAATCGGCGCTGTATAAATAAACTGAATTGAATTGAATTGAATTCTCCTGTCAGCGCTAATATTCTGGCATGCTCGCTCCACAAACAGAACATATCAACACCATTCTCTTTGGGAGTCTTAAACAAACAAAGAAACATAAATATATAGTAAGGAAACTTCCACCAGACCCATTAATGTATTTCTCCATGGTGAAACGGGTACCAGCGACATTGCAGGACTCTGCCCTGCTTACAGCAGACTATGAGTCTTTTAAAACCTCAACATATCCACTGTGAAGAATGCTGCAGCATCTTGGCAGAAAGAAAACACGACTCGATAAGAAAATGGAATGGAGGGATTTAAATAATACTTTGTTCAGATACTGATTACACGGAAATTGTGCTATGAGCACAAGTGGATGTTAGAGCTGGTAAGAAATTCTGCATCAGGTTTATAAAAGTGGTGTGGACGAAACCGTTAATTATAAATACAACTGGGGACATTTCCCCGGCGTCCCCGGCTAAAATGACGCCTATGTGGCCCCGCCCACCTTGGCTTGTGACCGCCCACTGAAAGGCTAATTATGCAGCCTGGAGACAGCAGACCACATCTCTGCTAGTAAAAGCTAGAAGCCGAAGCTAACTGCTAACAGTTAGCAAAGAAGCTAACTGTTAGCAACGAAGCTATCTGTTAGCAATGAAGCTAACTGTTAGGATGTACACAGCATGGCAGAACACGGTCAGGCTTGGTTTATTTTTGGACGTAGACATCAGTGTTGTGTGTTTTTACCCAACAAAGAGGAGCTGAGGAAGAAACGGTTGAATGTGTCTTGAAACACCACCAGCGTTACGTAGTTACGTTAATTATTAGTTCGAAGAGAGTATAAGAGACGCATTGCTGTTAGCCAATCAGAGACGAGACGTTTGCATGTCATGAATAATAATGAGTTAGACTCGTGATCCTGACATGTCCCCCCCCCCCCCCCACAAACTGCAACCTCCTGAAACAGGATCACTAGAGCATTTATTCCACGTAAAACGGTTCATAAGACATTCATTCATACCGGAGACCACAGCAGATATAATGAAAAAAACAAGACCTTTAATTTTACAGTTGTTGGGACACACACAGCCATTGGGTGGCGCTGACCCACATTCTAGCTCCAACAGGAGAAGAAGAGGACCAGAGCTTTCATAAGGGCTCTCTTCGCCGGATCACATTCTCTTCCGCTTGGGCTTTGGGCCAGACAGCGCCAGGAGAGACCCCAGGAAATCCTTCCTTTGCTGGCGAGAGGAAAGGACGCGGGTTCTGGGAGAAACTCACTCCAAGGAAGACAAAGACTGCTGATCGATCAGGTGAATTACAAACCCCAGATTAGACAAACCCCACTGTTCTGCCCTGAGCCCTGCAGAAGCTTTGAGTTACAGACGCTGCCGTGAGGAAGGGAGCCGCTAACAAGCTACTGCAGGCCGCAGAGCCGCGTCCAAACTGAAGCCATTCCACCCACCACCACAAGGCCTAGGTGGGATGAATGCTGTGCTGGAAAGCTGCGGATAAATGTACTGTGTCAGTGAAGGAAGGTGGAGCTGATCGCTGTTTAGCCAAGCCAGAGAGGACGCCGTCCCAGCTAAAGGCTGCTACCGGCGCTCCAACAGCCATAAGGCCTCCCACTGCTAACGGACCGTAGCTGTTGCTAGCCTGCCGGCTAACGTTGCGTTAGCTTCGCCCATCATCCACGGAGCAACCTGGAGAACTTTATCCGTTCAATAAGGTCTGTCTGGGCAGAGGCGAGATTAGTTTAGTTTAAACAAGATTTAAGGGTTGTTTGTTTCACTGTGATTTGTTACTTTGAGTAAGATTTCATTTATTGTTTGGGTACAAACAGGCCGGTCGGCCTGGAGGTTTAAACTGTGATTTTTGAGGTTTCCGATGGAAAGTTTTTTTTATATCCTGCAACCTGAGTTACTCAATCTGACAGTTTTCCTTTGTTTGGTGTTTAATAAATGATCCAGAGCGACTTTAACCAGCTCCACATGAGTTAGCTGTAAGCTACATGTTATAGTGAACCACGTGGGCCATTGACGGCCTTTTTACTCATGAACAATAAAGACTGCCGTTAATGCTATTCAAAATAGAGATCGGCTTTAAAACAGATAGTTTAAACACTAAAACTAATCTTTTAAGTCATTTCTGAAACCGCCTTCTTGGTAAGTCAGAATATTAAATTAGATCAATCGCTGCAGTGACCGATCCATTAAATAGAATCAATTATCTAAAGGTTATTGATTTCTAATTCAGCAAATGGTTTAATGAAGCATTGCTTCTTCCAAACAATGTTTTTCTTCACTTCTGCTTTGCATTGTGAATTGGTGGTTTGAAAACAAACCAGAATCTGCTGATTAGTCTTAAACTAACCACAATTAGTTTAAAACTAACTTGGCTTTATTCCCAACACTGTTCAACACAAGCCTTGGTCTTTGAGCAAACATTCATTCTGAACTGTGACATCATTATCAATTTATTGTTTATTGTTTCTACTTCTTTACATATTTATCACTTTTACTGTTTACTTTTGGGTGTTAGTTTAAATCTTTATTATTCTTTTCTTAGTGGTTTAGTTGTGTGTTACTAGATTAGTGAGTTTATTGATTAAAGCATTTTAACTGAAAGTTGAATTCTTTTTCTAATAAATTCTTGTATTTTGGAAAACCGTACATTCATCTTTGATTGCATCATCATTACCTCATTTAGAAAAATCTTTTTTATTCATGGAGGAAAAAGATCCACATGCAAAGACAGTTATTGGCACTTTTATTATTTCCTGCTAAATAAATGCTACTGTAGCACTTCTTTCAAATCAATGCTTTTCTAACTTGATCAAAGGGTTTGGGAGTTTTTAGCATAAATATCATGTTAATCATATAAAAACAGGAGTGACTGCAGAACGTAGCGTTACAGTAAGGCAGATGTGTGTTGATTTGGGCAGATAAATAACAATATATCGCCACCACTTATTGTTTATCGTGGCTCATATTATCACAGAACTGACCATTATCAGCTGCAGTGTTGGTCTTCATGGTTCTGGAAGCTCCTGTTCTACATTCGACTGGGACCAGAACCCGGGTTCATCTTCATCACACGCTGCAAGGACGATGGGAGAGGAAGGTAAAACTGCAGCAAGTCTCTATAGCAACCATTAGATGCTTTCTACTGGTCATCTGGTGGTTCTGGAGGCAGAAGGCTGTTTTCTGTCCTACCATCACAAACACAAACATGTGGCGTTTGCTGAGTTATGCTTCCGCTTCACAGTGAAACAATAGAGTTCATCTATGAATGAAGTTTTCACTGCTTTGCAGATTTCCTGGTTTTTCCTGGTTTTATTATCCGACATAACTCCTGTCCTGGCCTCCTTACACTGGCTCCCAGTTAGCTACAGGATTCATTTTAAGGTTCTTTTGTTGGCTTTTAAATCTTTGAATGGGCTGGGCCCCTCCTACCTTTCAGAGCTTCTCTCTGTTCATGTCCCTAGTAGGACATTGAGGTCGGCAAATCAAATGATTTTAAATGTCCCGAGGTCACGGCTGAAAACGAGAGGTGACCGAGCTTTTGCTGTTGCGGCTCCTAGACTCTGGAACAGTCTTCCCCTGAGCATTAGACTAGTTCAGTCTGAACATTTTCAAGTCTCTTCTGAAGACCCATCTGTTTAAACTGGCTTTCATCACAAGCTGAGATTTTCTGCTGATGACTTCTGTTCTGTGATTCTTTGTGTGTTTGTGTAAGCAGTCTACTTGATTTAAATGAATTTTTATTCTTTCTTATGTTTTACTGTGTTTTATTTCTGTGGCGGTTGTTTTAAATGTGCTCTATAAATAAACTTGACCTTGACCTAAATATCCTGCCTTAATACAAAAATCAGCCTTTTTTAATGATTTCCTCATGTTTCTCGCCTTGATGCGTTGCTTCCTGAGATCTGAGGGCCTGCTTCAAGCTGGCAGGTAGATGGCGCTGTTCGGAAAGTTACACAGTTAAAAACGAACACCAGTAATTTGAGTTATTAGGCTGGTCATAAAAGAAAGAAATGGGAGGTCATGGTTCTAATTCATTTTTGTTATATATTTATGTCACAATTTCAAACTAAATAGTCTTTTCTCAGGCGATCTTTGCCTGATGTTAGGATTAGTTCTGAAATGAGAGAAACCCGATGAGGTTTTCCCAGTTTATCCTGATAATAACGAAGCTTTAGATCCATGAAAAGCTGTGGAGCATCCTCAGGTGACTCTCAGGCCGGCCGGGGGATGGACCTGCTGCTGACACCTTTAGGGTGAGGAAACACCAGAGACAGACCGGCGATCACAATGTGGGCGTCGTGTCTCAGAACGACACGGAGAGTTACTACTATCACACCTCCCGGCTCAGATTTTACTCCACAAACCATGATTACAAAGAACAAACCAAGCAGCTCTGATGGCTGAGACACTCGACAGCAGCTACAGCAGACGTCTGACTGTCATCTGCAGCATCCTGTCCTCCTGTCAGGCCAAATCTCTGGTATTACAGCCGTAATGCTGCTGGACGCAGTCAGGCAGGAGATCTGACGCTCGGTGGTGTTAGTGGATTATCGTCATGTTGCTTCTGGGCGGAGCAGATGGAGGCTCCGGTGGAAGATGCCAGGCAGGCAGGCCATGTTTACAGGAGGTCAAGAGGTCAGCGACATACACCACCCGACCCTTTAACCTCCTTAATTCTTCATGTTAGAGATCCAACAGGGTGTCAGAACCAATCCTCAGAGGTTCTGGTCTGCTAAACATCTACAATGAGAACCTTCTGCTTTACCTCATCCCTAAGCTCTTCTATTGGACCGAGATCTGGACCTCATCATGACGTTCCAGAAACCGGTGAGAAGGTCTGTTATCCTGCTGGGAAGATGTTCCACTGTGGTCATGGAGGGATGGAGACGGTCAGCAGCAGCAGATCTCACCCTGACACCTCCACCACAACCCATCCAGGCCGTCATCTTTTGTTCTTACACAAGATTCTGACCCGACCGTCTGAAAGTGGACACTCATCGGACCAGGAAACGTTTTTCCAACCAGTTCTGGTCCGGTTCTGGTGAGTCTGTGTGAACCTCAGGTTCCTTGTTTTTACAGGAGTGGGACCCCATGTGGTCATCTGCTGCTGTAGCTCATCTGCTTCAGGGTTCTACGGGTTCTGCAGACCTGGTTTAGAACCAGTGGATGTTCCTGCAGTCCGCTGCTGCTCTCTGTAAAGGACCAGAACCCCACAGAGGATCTATGGAGTATTGACAAGAGGAAGATGAGAGGCACCAGAACCAAAAATGTAGATGAGCTGAAGGTTCTATCAAAGCAACCTGGGCTTCCAGAACCTCTATGCCACACCGCATTGATGCAGTAATTCATGCAAAAGGAGCCCAGACCAAGAAGACTTCTTCTAGACGACCCAAATCCACCAGAACCAGTAAAATCCGTCAGCTTCATAGTGATGATGAAGATTAAGACAGAGTTAAAAGCCTCATTAAGATAAACGTAACTCTGTATGAACTTGTGTTAATCTACTGAGTGATGGAAGGACTGGACCTGGAGGCCCGTTTAGCTTCCAGAACCTGCAGGTTCTAGGAGGACTGATGGTCTGAATGAAGCTTCAGCAGAAATCAGGTGAAAATGAAAAGTTTTATTGGTTCAAACAGCAAAACAAAGACAAACTTTACAAAACGAAACTAAATTATTCCCCCAGATTTTCTCTCTCTGGTTCATCCCTTTGGCTTTTATAGACTGAAAAACATCCAGTCACAGATTCACTCAACGAGCCCATTAAACGAAAAAAGAAAAGAAAAACCCGACAAACATCCAGGAGGGCGGCGCCGCTGCACGACACAACCAAGACGAGGCTAAACAAATAGCTGCGCTGCGGAAAACATCCGATCACTCCAGATATACTGCGTGTGCAGAGAGGAGAGCCGTACATTATTGTAAATGATTATTATTGTAAATACAAACAGGCAATAAAAATAAAAGGATGTTTGTGGTGGATTCAGCTCCCAGAGTCAGTATGATGAAGGCTTACAAAGCTCATAAATCCAGGGACTAAATCACACACAGAGACTTCCACCTCTAAAAAACCCCTTTTCCTCATTCATCCTTCACGTCATCTCTTCTTCTTCTTCATGTCCCTTTAACCAACCCAAACCATCCCTCCGTCTTCACCACCACCAGCTTCAGTCCATCTTGGACATCTCGAACTTGGTCGTTTGAGTTTCCTGAAACAAACAAAGAGAGAGACATCGACCCGGTTCAGTTCTGTGGTTCTTCAGTCCAGACCGGAGGAGACAATTTCTTTGCAACCAAGCCTCCTATGTGTTGCTCAACAGTTTTTAAATCATGAAAATAAGACAAAAACTATTTAACTGAACCAAAAACAAGAAACAAAAAAAGATATTGTAGAGGACTTGATTTGTGATCATCAAGTTAATTTGTTTTGCCTCACAGAAACATGGCTGCAGCAGGAAGATTATGTAAATTTAAATCAGTCAACTCCTTCCAATTATTTACATTTTCACCTTTCTAGAAGTACTGAGTAAATAGGAGGAGTTCCAACCATTTTTTGTTCTGATTTACTAATTAGTCCCAGACCAATTGATAGCTACAGTTCTTCTGAACATCTAACCATTAGTTTTCCTCATCCAAGTTGCAAAACATTAAGACCATTTTTGTTTGTGGTTTTGTATCGTCCACCAGGCCCTTACTCTCAATTCTTGGATCAGATCTCACATTTTTATCTGATTTAGTATTAAATACTGATAGGGTTATTATAGTGGGGGACTTCAATATTCATGTGGATACTGAAAGTGATAGAAAAACATCTGCAGACCTACTCACTCCTGTCTTCATACTCTGGACATTGAACTGGCATACGGCATTGATTTGGAAGAAATAACAGAATCTCCACATAAGTCTGTCCTGTCTGTTCATTTTTAATAACCTTTGAGTGTATTTTACCCTAATAACTTAAACCTGAAAGAAAATGTCGATATAGTAGATATTTATCACATAATGCTGTCATGCCGTTACATTGAACAATCTGCCGGTAGCCAACAGGAGAGCACATGGTTTAACTCAGCCTACAGTTTCTAGAGGACTGAGACGGCCTCAAACAAAGTCGATTTTGTATTTGTTGAATCATTTCTGGATTGATTTGGCACGAACAAGGTTCTAGGGACCTTTCCAGGAAAAACACACCCAGAGCATTACAGATCCTCCACCATACCCAACAGTGGGCAGTTCCACATCTTCATCCTTTGTTTCACAGCAGACCCACCTGGAGTGTTATTGATCAAGTTCCAGCTAAAGTTTAGTAGACTGCATGTGTTTACATTTGTGATGGTAGGACAGAAAAATGACTTTTCTTGACGTACCTACCGAACAGTCGCCATGTATTTGTCATGATATGTTTCACCATTTACTGACATATTTAAATAAACACACATCTGCTGTGATGAATGCTATGTTCTCTTGTTTTGCCCATTTTTATGAGTAATTAAAGAAACAGCCTCCAATTTGACACATGTATATCCCAGGGAATCATGATGGATTAATAATGAAATACCCAGACACTCTGATTAGTTAAAGGAGTAAAATATAATTAGAAATAACGGCTTGATTATTGGAGCGCAGCAACTCTGAGGTGTGGAAACCAAAAAAGATTCATATCATCATCATGATGATGATGATGATGATGATGATGATGATGATGAGGTACAAAATAAGCAGCACCTCCAGCAGGAATGAGCAGCCTAAAGCTCTGGAGGCTGATTGATCTTGAACTCATCATGAAGAAGAAAGAATAAATCCAGGTTAAAGGGATTTATTCAGTACAGAGAGAGACGGAGCTGCAAGCTTTAATCGTGATTAAAGGGACATTACACGGTTTGGATTTCACCTTCATTTACCTCCTGATTACCAAGGAGATGAGAAACGACCACAAACCTGTAAACAGAAGCTATTATTTCCCTCCCATCGCCGCCATATGAGATTTATTATGAGCGCTACACCTGGACAAACTTCACCTATGGCCTCTGTGTCCAATCAGCAGCCCATTCCAGCCTGATCCAACATGGAATCATCTGGAGAACCAGAACCAGAACCGTACGGCGGTCCGGTCTCTGCAGAACCTACCGATCCATAATCAGAGACCGGCTCAGGGTTCGGTTCTCGCCTTCAGTCTGATTATTAATGGCTGCAGCAACACCAGCTGCTGTCGTCACATCGTCCTGATCGCCATGACAACAAGGAGGAGAACTAACAACAGCATGACGTAACCATGGAGACCACTCCTCTTATCAGGGTGTTTGTCTCCCCCTGCTGCTCAGAAGCAGAACTGCAGTAAAGGTGAAGGTGTGTTTTCAGTGTTTCAGTCTCATGAACAACTGAATAAAATCAGCCTCACTTTGTTTGGCCTTGTTTAGGTAACCATGGAAACACTACTGAACATTCGTCTCAAAGTAGAAAATAAAATAAAATCTGGAAGGAAAATGATTTTAAAGCTAGAAACAGACCAGCCCCACTGAGAAGATCCCCTCTCTACAGATTCTCAGTTGTTTATAGGGCTGGGCTTTGACTAGGCCGTTCTAACCCACAAATCCGCTTTGATCTAAACCATCCCATAATATCTCTGCCAGCATGTTCAGGCTGGTTGTCCCGATGGAAGGTGAACCTCCACCCAGGTCTCAGCTCTTCTCCTGGATTTAGCTGCTTCCCACATCATGACAGTGCCACCACCATGCTTCGCTGTGGCTAACTTCTGAGATCTGTGGAGTAGATGATGGATAGGTCCGACCTGAGGCTCCGCATTAAGTCCTTGATGTCGGCCTTCAGAGAGCTTTCTACCTGCTTGTTCCCCTGGACACTGATTGGCTAGCAGACCAGACGGGACGACCAGACGGGTAGAAGTGGCCGATATGAACGGTTTAAGGTAGAAATGATCTAAATACAGCCAACAGCAGAGATTCTGACTATACCGGCCTAACATGATTGCACATGTTGATGATGTCATCAAACTGCGCCTACTTTGTACCAGGTATGACAGGAGGATAAATAGATGTTCAGTGTTGGTATTTACACAGGAGTTTAAAACGTGTTGCTTAGAAACCTGTTGAACTTAAAGCATTTTTAATTCAAATATGTGCAGCTTTATTTTTGTGCGATATTAAATTTATAAATAAGTTATCAGGAAAGCGGAAAGAAACTTGTGGTGGAAAATTGTTATGCAATTAGGAATTAAGTGTATATTCTCTGTTTAGTGAATCCATCTAGGGTAAAATGACAAGCTTATTGTTCCAGCTTAATGTTATGAGAAAGATATATGTGTCAGGTAACCAGGGAGACAGACGCCGGGGCAGTAAGATAACAGTCTGGCCTTCGGATGAGCTGCTTTATGCGTTGCTATGAGTCGCATGAAGCGGTTACTCTGGAGGCGGGGCATGAAGGATGGAGAAGACGTCTACAGAGATAAACAATGATTACTGAATACTATTTAAGCGGTTAGTTAGAAAGGTTGGTTAGGGTGATGCACGAGTAACTCTGTCTCCTCCGTGTTCTGGCCAGACATGTTTGAATTAAATACTTAAACGCCTTCTGGGACTCAAGTCTTCTTTATAATGGAAACCCTGAGATACTATTTTTTGCCATTACACTTGGCGCCCAACGCAGCCTCAGCGAACGGAATGGACCGGCAGGGACGGGGTCAAGGGAGTTGCTAGCGTCCTGGGAAAGTTTCTCCCAGCCTCTTACCTCCAGTAGCTGTTTGGGAGATGGAGGCCTTGAAGCGTCTCTGTCGGCCCGGCTGTCGCCTGAGACAGAACCTGGTAAGACTGAGTCCTTTAAATAAATAGTGATAACAGAATTTTTTCTCTTTTTACATTTTGCGCTTCAGTTTAAACAATTTTTTACATTCATAACATTTGGCTTTAATTTTATGTAAAAATATCTTCATCTTTATGTTATGAGAATTCTTGTGTTGCATGTTTCGGAAAAAGATTCGAACATTTTTTAAATGCATTTTGCACCAATAAATGTTTTTTAAATGGGATTCTATATTTTTTAAGTTGTTCTGATGCAATGTATCTGGAATGTGAGAAATGCTCAAAAATAGTAATTATATAAACAGAAGTAAACAATATATCGCCATAAATATCAGATTATATCCCAATATAGAACTGAGGCCATATCGGCCAGCCCTGCAGCCGAGCGCTACCAGAACCGGGCCGGCCCAGCTCTTCTTCTCTGACAGACCAGGACCAACCAGAGGTCTTCCTTCTCATATGATATGAGCCGCTCCTCTTCGCTACCCTGCTGTGGATGAAAGCGTCTGCTAAATGAAGACACAAACCTGAGCTGTGGATCTCTGTAGCTCCTCCAGAGCTCCCATGGAGCCCTTCTCTCATTTATGCAAACCAGAGCAGAACTTTACCTCTATCGCCCTCTGGTGTTGAAACGAATGCAGCGTTTCTATGTTTTCTCTAGCAGAAGCAAAGCTCCTCCCCCCTGTGTTGGTATGAGCAGCTTCATGGCTGAATATCTACGTTTTATGACTGTTGTTGCTTTTAGAAACTCAGATCAAGTTCAACTGGATTTGATTTCTGGGTTTCAGAGTAAAGCGGCTAAATATGTCAATGCAGTTTGTTTTACTTGTAGAGTATTTTGTAAACGATGAACGATTTTCCTCCCACTGTTGGAGCGGGACAAGCAGTCGACCCAAACGGGTCGGCCTGCTGATAAAGTTCAGAACTTCAAGGTTCTACCAGGAGATGAAGACGTTGACAGTAAAACATTTCTCTGGGTGGAAACACTGAAAACATCTACGGCTCTGTTTTTAGAAGAACTGGAAACAAAAGGTGTGAGAGATTCCTGCAGGAATCAGCAGAACGGACTGAGACTGACCTCATCGGAGTCCAGCAGGGGGGGCAGCGCTCTGCAGGGGACAGAGGAAACCTTCAGCTTACATCCTTTCATTTACATGATGGATCTGACAAACAAGCTGAACTCTGACTCACATGTCCGCCATAGATGATGGGATGTTCTCCTCCACCCATTTCAGATCCTCGTCCTGTTCCGACACATTTACAACAGAACCGGTTTGTTTCTGACCCAAACGGAGCAGCTGAGTTCATGAAGCCGAGATTTTTAGACAACTCACCACTTTGTTGGGTCTGGCCGTCCCGTTGGTCTCGTTCTTCGCCCCCCTCATCTTCATCCCCTCTGGAGGAGAAAACGACAAACTGAGGATGAAGCAGCTTCACACAGAGAACCTTCAACTAAATGGGATTATATAGTTTTAAAATGTTTCACTTGTAGGCAGAATAAATCTGAATTACAACCAAACGTGGATCTCATGTTGGAAATGTTCGCATTCCGCCTTACAGACCAGGGTTGAACGATTTATCATTTGCGGATAGAAATCCTGACTTCTGACAGCGCCATCACGTGATCTCCGACAGCGCCATCACGTGATCTCCGACAGCGCCATCACGTGATCTCCGACAGCGTCATCACAGGATCTCTGACAGCGCCATCACGTGATCTCCGACAGCGCCATCACAGGATCTCTGACAGCGCCATCACGTGATCTCCGACAGGGCGATCAGGTGATCGCCAAAGCTGCGGTTTTTTGCAGCACTCCTGACTACATGTGGACAGATCACGCCCACCTATCAGTGACAGCTGCTTCTCATGGACATGCTAACCTCCACGTGTACGGCCATAACGCACCACATTGCCAGAGACAGGTCTAAAAACCTTCACGTACGCTGGACAAAAGATACGGGATTCCCTCCCACACCTACTTCAACCAAATTGCTATCCCAAAGCTGTACGCCGAGTGTAGAAGAAAAGTGGAAACCGAGCTAAAGAATGTGGATTCTATGCCACATATGTAGTAAAGCGGAACAACAGAACCGTATCTTAGTTTGACTACATTTGTGAATGACAGATTTGACTTGAGGATAGAAGTATGCTGTCTGCATACTGTCCCACTGACCATACTGGAGAGAATATTGGCCTGGGATTGAGAGAACCGGGTCCACACTGAAATGTTAGCACGATGCTAACCCAGCCTTTAGCTGTGAACCAGGTCCACACTGAGACGTTAGCATGATGCTAACCCGGCCTTTAGCTGTGAACCAGGTTCACACTGAGACGTCAGCATGATGCTAACCCGGCCTTTAGCTGTGAACCAGGTTCACACTGAGACGTCAGCACGATGCTAACCCGGCCTTTAGCTGTGAACCGGGTCCACACTGAGACGTTAGCACGATGCTAACCCGGCCTTTAGCTGTGAACCGGGTTCACACTGAAACGTTAGCACGATGCTAACCCGGCCTTTAGCTGTGAACCGGGTTCACACTGAAATGTTAGCACGGTGCTAACCCAGCCTTTAGCTGTGAACCAGGTTCACACTGAGACGTCAGCACGATGCTAACCCGGCCTTTAGCTGTGAACCAGGTTCACACTGAGACGTTAGCACGATGCTAACCCGGCCTTTAGCTGTGAACCAGGTTCACACTGAGACGTTAGCACGATGCTAACCCGGCGTTTAGCTGTGAACCAGGTCCACACTGAGACGTTAGCACAATGCTAACCCGGCGTTTAGCTGTGAACCAGGTTCACACTGAGACGTTAGCACGATGCTAACCCGGCCTTTAGCTGAGAACCAGGTTCACACCGAGATGTTAGTATGATGCTAACCCGGCCTTTAGCTGAGAACCGGGTCCACACTGAGATGTTAGCACGATGCTAACCTGGCCTTTAGCTGTGAACCGGGTTCACACTGAAATGTTAGCACGATGCTAACCCAGCCTTTAGCTGTGAACCAGGTCCACACTGAGACGTTAGCATGATGCTAACCCGGCCTTTAGCTGTGAACCAGGTTCACACTGAGACGTCAGCATGATGCTAACCCGGCCTTTAGCTGTGAACCAGGTTCACACTGAGACGTTAGCACGATGCTAACCCGGCCTTTAGCTGTGAACCAGGTTCACACTGAGACGTTAGCACGATGCTAACCCGGCGTTTAGCTGTGAACCAGGTCCACACTGAGACGTTAGCACGATGCTAACCCGGCGTTTAGCTGTGAACCAGGTTCACACTGAGACGTTAGCACGATGCTAACCCGGCGTTTAGCTGTGAACCAGGTTCACACTGAGACGTTAGCACGATGCTAACCCGGCCTTTAGCTGTGAACCAGGTTCACACTGAGACGTTAGCACGATGCTAACCCGGCGTTTAGCTGTGAACCAGGTCCACACTGAGACGTTAGCACAATGCTAACCCGGCGTTTAGCTGTGAACCAGGTTCACACTGAGACGTTAGCACGATGCTAACCCGGCGTTTAGCTGTGAACCAGGTTCACACTGAGACGTTAGCACGATGCTAACCCGGCGTTTAGCTGTGAACCAGGTCCACACTGAGACGTTAGCACGATGCTAACCCGGCGTTTAGCTGTGAACCAGGTTCACACTGAGACGTTAGCACGATGCTAACCCGGCCTTTAGCTGTGAACCAGGTTCACACTGAGACGTTAGCACGATGCTAACCCGGCCTTTAGCTGTGAACCAGGTTCACACTGAGACGTTAGCACGATGCTAACCCGGCCTTTAGCACGATGCTGATCAGATGTTCTAAAGCTAAAGACATCCTGGAGGAGAGAAAGCTAAAAAGAGCAGAGATGAAGGTTTCTGACCAAAAGCCTCGTTCATCATGGGCTCCTTCTCCTCGTCGTCTTCACTCTCTGCGTCCACCAGGGGGCTGTAGGCGTACCTGGCAAACAAAAACCAGTTTTACTTAAAACCACAGACTAAAAAGACAACTCCAAAACGACGCTCCTACCTCTGATTATTGGCCGACGGTCGCCATAGGAACATGATGACCAATAGAATGATGGAAAACAAGAAGCGCCAGAAAGAGTCTTGGATCCAAACTTCCCTCCAGTCCTGAAACAGGAATGATGATAAAAAACATCAGAAATCTGAAGATGGTCTCTGTGATACCTGGAATGTTCTGGGACTTACAGAGCGACACTTGGACATGGTGAAGTTCTTCGCAGTCCAAATGATGAAGATGACAGAAGCTGAAAGCAACAGAGACTAGCTTTAAAAAGACAAGAAAAGGGTCCGGGAGAAGACAGAGGAGACGTTCACGCACCGATGACGGCAAAGATGAGCGTGTTGCTGAAGTGTCTGAAGAGAGAAAGCTTCACAACGTTCCTCCTCAGCTTCAGCAGCTTCATCGTCTGAGCCAAACTCACAAAGATGTGGGAGGAAAAGGTCAAGGAACATCAGAGAAATATGTCTGCTGGTACCTGAGAACCTACAGCGAGGTCTGGATGAACTGATCCAGAACCCATTAGAGAAACCTTACATGGAGCACTAACATTAGAAAGCTCCTAGAGAACATAAATACAGCTGGAAAACCAGGAGAAAGAAGCAGGAAGAGTTCTGTGTTTCTACAGCTAGAAAAAGGACAGGTGCAGTAGCGGATATCCACCAGCAGAGGGTAGAGTCGAGCACAGCCAAGGGAATAGCAGCCAGAAGAACATCATCTTCAGCCTGAAGAAAGAAAAGCAGGAGGAGGTAAATTTGGGGATAGAAGAAAGAAGAAGAAACAGAAAGAAGAAAAAGAAGTAGAAAATAAAAATTAAAAGCAACAAGAAACAAGAGAAAATAAACACAATCAGAAGTGAGTTAAATTAGCAGCTGATTGGTTCTCAGAGCTTTACAGTGATTGGTTGGAGTGCAGTTTTTCTTCTTCTATTTCAAAATTTAAAATGTGAGCATGTGATTTAGTCCAGGCTGAGATGATGAAACTCTGCAAACTAAACTAAACCAAAGCGCCCCCTGGTGGTCACAGCTGTCCTTCCATCAGACTACCAGGGAACGTGTGTCACAGTGAAGCACAGTGGTGGCAGAACCATGCTGTGGGGAAGCGGCGGTCCAAAGCAAAGGTCTACTAGTTAAAGGATATCCACCAGACAATACAGGAGTCAGTCAAGGCCAGAACAACATCACACACTATGAGACTTCGCTCGTCGCTTCCCCGATCCTGCAGGGACACACAGGTTAGACGGCGCAGGCCGACCCGAACCTAGACCGCCGGTTTATACCACTCACGGTGTTGACTCGCAGGATTCCCTCGATGATGGAGAAGAGCAGGTAGAGCAGGCCGACCCCGACCACTCTGTGCAGCAAGGCGCCGAGTCTGGGCCTGAAACACAACCAGGGGGGTCAAAGGTCATGTTATCCTCGTAGTTTAGAACCAACATCAGGAATGTATGGAAGATAAATCAATCAGATGTTTGGCTCTTATCGGAGACACAGAAAAAGTGCAGAGTGAGCCCTCTCGCTGCAAAGATCTTCTATGCAGGAAACATGAACGTAATCATGGGAACCATGATTTCTCCTCCCAACCAGGAACAACCTGAAGCTACGGGAAGATGAACTCAGCAGGTCAGAGCACCGAGGAGGCAGCAGCTGTTGTTTGTGAGCATAAAGTGGATTGTAAGTGCAACACGTCCGTAGGCGGCTGACAGTGACATCATCGTTTTCTAAAGTCTCCAGCTTGTGTTTACATGACAACAAATCACCCAACGTTTTCAGAACTCTCCACTCTGGAAGCCGTTTTTGATGATTTCAGTTCCATGTGGAGCAGGAGGAAGATATGAGACTGTGTTCAGACCACAGCAGGAGAACTGTTCTAGTTTAAGTTCGTTTCATGTCATCGTTTATATGTAGTTCTCTGTTTAGCTAGTTCAGAATGAATTTTATTTAACGTGAACAAAAAATAAATATGTTATCATTTTAAAAACTGTCGCGTGGCGTAGTGGTTGGTGCGGGCGTCCCGAGTCCGAGTCCTCGCGGACCCTCACCGCATGTCTTCCTCCACTTCTCTCCGGGTTTCTACTCTATCACCTGTCAAATAAAGGCCGCCACGGCCACAAAACAAAAACATTAAAAACGGACGGGTAAAAATGATGGACAACCAAACGTTTAGCTCTGCTCTCACTGTAAGGTGCCGGTTTGTTAGGTTTCCAAGACAACATGTCTGCTGAGTTCCTGGTTAAACGGAGCTGCAGACGCTACGATGCTACGCTAGGTGGACGCTGTGTTGTCCACTGATGCGTCCAACCATAACTCCATCACTATATGAGACATGGAGATGAATCTAAACATCCTTAGAACCCTGGACACATAAAGGCTATAAAGTATGAAGATTTATGGACTGAATGGTTCCTTCAGATGTTCTGTACTTCACAGATCCTGATGATGAAGAAGGAGCTCCTTTACTCACTTGACGATCCCATATCCCAGACTGGCGATGATGACCAGAACCCTGGCCAGCGTCCTCTTCACCGCTGACAGCACCTCAGCAAACACTACTGCCCCCTGGACTGCAGGAGGACACATGACAGCTCAGTATGATGAAGAAGAGCTGCAGGGAGGAAGACTCTCGGCGTCCAGGCCTACCAGACAAGCCCTCATATCGGATGCTCTGGAACTCGGCGTAGTACACGGCTTTCTCCAGCATCCCCAGGAAGATGACTCCCCCGATCCAGAACTGGATCCTGAGCAGGTTCCTCCAGTAGCAAGCGCACAGAACCAACCAGAGCACGGCCAGCAGCACGTACATGATGCACATGACCATGTAGAACTGCAGACAGAGACAACGAGCCCAGATTAAACCCGCCACATTACGGCAGAGAGCAATAAAACCTTACAGCTTTTATTGGAGCCGCAGAATCTCAAAATGGATCTAAACCTGGAAAACTCCAGAAGCAGAGCTCCATCTGAGCCGAAGCTCGGGTCTAGTTAAAGTCCCAGAGGAGGTTAGAACGATCCACAGGTTCATTTCTGTTAAAGGCATCTAACTATTGGCTCACTTTCACAGATTATCAAGTTTGGCTCAATAACTTGTGAAGTTGGTTTATGATTTCCTTCTGCATGAGGCGGAAACTCGTTTCCATTTTGGGTCACATGCAGGTCATGATTGTCCTTAAAGGGCCGGTTGTGTCAGAAAGTATTGATAAAACTATCTCTAACAAACTGTTAATATATTATTAATAAATATCTGTCTCCACATTCGACGCGAACTTAAGTAATACTGAACATCTTTTCACAAAGATGTGATTCAGGCCTATTCAAATAAACACTGATTTGACTTTTTAAATAAAAAAGAGAAAATACAGCTTCTATTTATGTGAGGGCCACATAAACGGTAACGGCGGACCGGATTTCAAACCATTCTCCAGCTGATTTTACCTAATCCCTCCTATTATCAACCAGTTAATCTTGTGAATGCTCTGTTTACCCCTAACAGCTCCAGAGGGGGGCAGCAGAGGGCAGTTATCTCTGGATGCTGAGGAGGTCCTGACCTGGTTCTAGCAGCCGAAGGAGAGGACTGTACATCTCCACACCAGGTCAGGACGGCAGGTCCGTCTGAGTCGTACCTGAGGATCCTGCATCAACCTTCTCCTAACAGAAGATGAGACGTGTGAAGGTTCCCAGGAGAGCAGTCAGAGTATTTTCTCTCCTAAATGAATAAATTGGTGAACTAAAGAAACACCATGATAGGAGCAAAAGCCCCCGGGGGTCCATGTTCTCTGGTTCTGCCCATTTTGAGGAGCAGCAGGGAGAAACAGGAGTTGTTTTTATACCGCAGATAGTCAGATTTTTTAAATGAATAAAACGCTTCAGTGATATTAATTTTGGCACCTGTGGGACGTTAACGTTCTTCTGCTGAATAAATGTGGATTTCTACTCCTATTAACCAGGAGGAATAAAGGGACTTTATCTGTTGCTCACCACCATCAGAGGCCATTCGGTGGCTGAGATGAAGCCATGCGGACCCTTCATGCTGACCTGAACTGGGAACACAGACACAAACGTTTCAGCGCCTCAGAGGAACATGATGGGTTCATCTCGGTTCCTCCATCTTGGACCGTGTGTTTGGACTCACGCTGCAGACTCCAGGGCGCCGTCCCTCCAGCCGGCTTCTTCTCTGCCGTCTGGACCTTCAGGATGAACATGTAGGGTCCGTCCTCCCAGGACCGGGCCACCACGTCGAAGTCGGAGCGGGAGGACGTCTGGGAGACAAACCAGGATTACCTTCAGACCCACGACAAGCTCCTGACCCGGTTCTGATGACCCAACTCACCTGATTAGAGGAGGTACCAGCGGCCTGAGGAGCAGAGAAGAAGAACATCAGTCAGCTGAGATCACATAGAGATATGAGGAAAGACCTGAGGAGCTTCCTGACTACAGGTCCAAACCTTCAGAACCTTCTGACCCAACCAAAGATCTACAGATCTACACCAAACTGTTCCTGAACCGCTGGGAGAAGCTGGTCCTGGAGAACCTTCTGATCTCCATGGACCAGTTCTGCTCCAGGACCTGGACATGGAGACCCCCGGGTCTCTGGAGACCTCCTGGTCTCTGGAGACCCCCGGGTCTCTGGAGACCTCCTGGTCTCTGGAGACCCCCGGGTCTCTGGAGACCTCCTGGTCTCTGGAGACCCCCGGGTCTCTGGAGACCTCCTGGTCTCTGGAGACCTCTGGGTCTACCTCCGGGTCTCTGTAGACCCCCGGGTCTCTGGAGACCTCCTGGTCTCTGGAGACCCCCGGGTCTCTGGAGACCTCCTGGTCTCTGGAGACCCCCGGGTCTCTGGAGACCTCCGGGTCTCCGGAGACCCCCTGGTCTCTGTAGACCTCCGGGTCTCTGGAGACCCCCGGGTCTCTGGAGACCTCTGGGTCTACCTCCGGGTCTCTGTAGACCCCCGGGTCTCTGGAGACCTCCTGGTCTCCGGAGACCCCCGGTTCTCTGTAGACCTCCGGGTCTCTGGTGACCCCCGGGTCTCTGGAGACCGCCGGTTCTCTGTAGACCTCCTGGTCTCTGGAGACCTCCTGGTCTCTGGAGACCCCCGGGTCTCTGGAGACCTCCGGGTCTCTGGAGACCCCCGGGTCTCTGGAGACCTCCTGGTCTCTGGAGACCCCCGGTTCTCTGTAGACCTCCGGGTCTCTGGAGACCCCCGGGTCTCTGGAGACCTCTGGGTCTACCTCCGGGTCTCTGTAGACCTCCGGGTCTCTGTAGACCTCCGGGTCTCTGGAGACCTCCGGGTCCAGGTTCTGGAGGTTTTTGGTCAGAACCGACTGGTATCCAGAACCATTCGTTGTTTCTCTCACATTGACAGAAACCTCAGTTCCATTCAGAGAAGAAAAAACAAAACAACGGGGCCGACCCAAAATGGCCAACATGTTAGCACCAACCAATGAGAGCTCAGGTCCCGCCCACTGATGCTGATTGGACAATGAACTCAATCAGTTGAAAAGTGCCACTGGGAAAAAAACACTATTATGAAATAAAAGCCGAATTTGGAGTAAAAACTGATGGAATAAAATAAACAATAAAATTTATTATTAGGAAAAAAATTACAGTAAAATAATGTTTTATATTAATAAATATTTTTAAAGGAAAACCATAAATATTTCATACTAATGAGTTTAGAATTTTATATGAATTGAGTTTTTTTCACAGTTTCATTTTCACATGATATATTTGTCTATTATTTATTTCATGATGTTTTATTTAATTAATGTTGGGCGTTTTGGCGTTCCATACAAGCCCGATGAGTTTGGACCGTCCTACCTTCGGTTCTGGCATCTTGGCCTCTCTCGTCTTCCTGCCGGACGGCTTCTCTGGGTCAGGCTGAAAGACAAAGTTCAGAACGTTCAGAACCAGAACCGGACACAGCAGATCAACACGTTAATACGGGTCGGACCAGAACCAGCAGTGGGACCGTTAAACGGACTGAGGAATGATGTGTTCACTGACTGTAGTTTAACCTCCTCACTGAAGCCAAACATCGGACCTGTTTAGAGCTTGATCCGGTCCAACAGGTTAAACTATGAATGCCTCCTGTTTGAGGCAGCAGAGAGGCTCAGAACTCTGGAGGAGCTGCAGAGATCCTCTGGAGACCCCCGGGTCTCTGGAGACCTCCTGGTCTCTGGAGACCCCCGGGTCTCTGGAGACCTCCGGGTCTCTGGAGACCCCCTGGTCTCTGGAGACCTCCGGGTCTCTGGAGACCCCCGGGTCTCTGTAGACCTCCGGGTCTCTGGAGACCCCCGGGTCTCTGGAGACCTCTGGGTCTACCTCCTGGTCTCCGGAGACCCCCGGGTCTCTGTAGAACTCCGGGTCTCCGGAGACCCCCGGGTCTCTGGAGACCCCCTGGTCTCCGGAGACCCCCGGGTCTCTGGAGACCCCCTGGTCTCCGGAGACCCCCGGGTCTCTGGAGACCTCCTGGTCTCCGGAGACCCCCGGTTCTCTGTAGACCTCCGGGTCTCTGGTGACCCCCGGGTCTCTGTAGACCCCCGGGTCTCTGTAGACCTCCGGGTCTCTGGTGACCCCCAGGTCTCTATAGACCCCCGGTTCTCTGTAGACCTCCGGGTCTCTGGTGACCCCCGGGTCTCTGGAGACCCCCGGGTCTCTGGAGACCTCCGGGTCTCTGGAGACCCCCGGGTCTCTGGAGACCCCCGGGTCTCTGTAGACCTCCGGGTCTCTGGAGACCCCCGGGTCTCTGGAGACCTCCGGGTCTCTGGAGACCCCCTGGTCTCTGGAGACCTCCGGGTCTCTGGAGACCCCCGGGTCTCTGTAGACCTCCGGGTCTCTGGAGACCCCCGGGTCTCTGGAGACCTCTGGGTCTACCTCCTGGTCTCCGGAGACCCCCGGGTCTCTGGAGACCTCCTGGTCTCCGGAGACCCCCGGGTCTCTGTAGAACTCCGGGTCTCCGGAGACCCCCGGGTCTCTGGAGACCTCCTGGTCTCCGGAGACCCCCGGGTCTCTGGAGACCTCCGGGTCTCCGGAGACCCCCGGTTCTCTGTAGACCTCCGGGTCTCTGGTGACCCCCGGGTCTCTGGTGACCCCCGGGTCTCTGGTGACCCCCGGGTCTCTGTAGACCCCCGGTTCTCTGTAGACCTCCGGGTCTCTGGTGACCCCCAGGTCTCTATAGACCCCCGGTTCTCTGTAGACCTCCGGGTCTCTGGTGACCCCCGGGTCTCTGGAGACCCCCGGGTCTCTGGAGACCCCCTGGTCTCTGGAGACCTCCGGGTCTCTGGAGACCCCCGGGTCTCTGGAGACCCCCGGGTCTCTGTAGACCTCCGGGTCTCTGGAGACCCCCGGGTCTCTGGAGACCTCTGGGTCTACCTCCTGGTCTCCGGAGACCCCCGGGTCTCTGGAGACCTCCTGGTCTCTGGAGACCCCCGGGTCTCTGGAGACCCCCGGGTCTCTGGAGACCTCCGGGTCTCTGGAGACCCCCGGGTCTCTGTAGACCTCCGGGTCTCTGGAGACCCCCGGGTCTCTGGAGACCTCTGGGTCTACCTCCTGGTCTCCGGAGACCCCCGGGTCTCTGTAGAACTCCGGGTCTCCGGAGACCCCCGGGTCTCTGGAGACCTCCTGGTCTCCGGAGACCCCCGGTTCTCTGTAGACCTCCGGGTCTCTGGTGACCCCCGGGTCTCTGGTGACCCCCGGGTCTCTGGTGACCCCCGGGTCTCTGTAGACCCCCGGTTCTCTGTAGACCTCCGGGTCTCTGGTGACCCCCAGGTCTCTATAGACCCCCGGTTCTCTGTAGACCTCCGGGTCTCTGGTGACCCCCGGGTCTCTGGAGACCCCCGGGTCTCTGGAGACCTCCGGGTCTCTGGAGACCCCCGGGTCTCTGGAGACCTCCGGGTCTCTGGAGACCCCCGGGTCTCTGTAGACCTCCGGGTCTCTGTAGACCTCCGGGTCTCTGGAGACCCCCGGGTCTCTGGAGACCTCCTGGTCTTCGGAGACCCCCGGGTCTCTGTAGAACTCCGGGTCTCCGGAGACCCCCGGGTCTCTGGAGACCCCCGGGTCTCTGGAGACCTCCTGGTCTCCGGAGACCCCCGGGTCTCTGTAGAACTCCGGGTCTCCGGAGACCCCCGGGTCTCTGGAGACCCCCGGGTCTCTGGAGACCTCCTGGTCTCCGGAGACCCCCGGGTCTCTGGAGACCTCCTGGTCTCCGGAGACCCCCGGTTCTCTGTAGACCTCCGGGTCTCTGGTGACCCCCGGGTCTCTGGTGACCCCCGGGTCTCTGTAGACCCCCGGTTCTCTGTAGACCTCCGGGTCTCTGGTGACCCCCAGGTCTCTATAGACCCCCGGTTCTCTGTAGACCTCCGGGTCTCTGGTGACCCCCGGGTCTCTGGAGACCTCCGGGTCTCTGGTGACCCCCGGGTCTCTGGAGACCTCTGGGTCTACCTCCGGGTCTCTGTAGACCCCCGGGTGTCTGGAGACCTCCTGGTCTCTGGAGACCCCCGGGTCTCCGGAGACCAGGAGGTCTACAGAGACGTCCGGGTCTCTGGAGACCCCCGGGTCTCTGGAGACCTCTGGGTCTCTGTAGACCTCCGGGTCTCTGGAGACCCCCGGTTCTCTGTAGACCTCCTGGTCTCTGGAGGTCATCGGACCTGTTTAGAGCTTGATCCGGTCCAACAGGTTAAACTATGAATGCCTCCTGTTTGAGGCAGCAGAGAGGCTCAGAACTCTGGAGGAGCTGCAGAGATCCTCAGCTCAGGTGGGAGCCTCTGTCCACGGGACATTTAGAGCACAAACCGGACTTTCAGGGAGGACCGGAGAGAAGAACCCTAGAAGTTCTGCTGGCAGGAGATCCGATCAGAGACCAGAACCGCATGCATCCCCACTGTGAAGCACGGTGGTGGCAGCATCAGGCTGTGGGGGTGCTGTTCCTCAGCAGGGACAGGGAAGCTGGGAAGGAGGTTCTACAGGCGGTTGGGTGGGGGGTGTACTTAGTTTTTCTACTTCAGGTTCATTATTTTGATCTAATCATGTAAATCCTACGACAGAGCAGATAACAAAAACTCAAAGATTGTAAGATTCATTTAACATATTTTCAAGTAAAACTTCTCTGAAGCCGTAACGTCAAAAAGTCGTACATTTACGAGAGAAAACTCAAAATAAATATTTTATGTTTAAACTAAGATATTTTATGACTTTAAAAAAAAACTATTCATATTTTATTAGAAAAACTCTGAAGTTTCCTGAGAACTAAAATCAGAAATGTCCGACAGAAAATACCAGGTTTAAAAGCTTTAAATGTTATCTTTACAAGATGGGCATCTGGATATGAAGCTGGAGAGAGATCTGGTTCTGATTGGTTCTGGTTGGATGCCGGAAAAAATACTTATTAACAAATTTAGGGGGACAAACAAAAAAATCAATTTGACAAATTTCCATAAAAAAGAAAAAGTGATTAGAATCGAAGCGCTGCAGGTTTTTCCACTAAAACAGATAATTAGGTGAATAAAAGTGTAGAAAGTGTTGGTTGTGCACAGCCGGCCCTCAGGGTAAAGGTTAAAGGTCGTGTGTGTGACGGCGCTGAACTTATTCATATTCAATAAAAACAGGATAATTAGTGCTGCAGCCTTTAAAGGAGCCATTTTTTCTCAGAGGGAGGAGCAACTGGAGCTGGATTTAACCAGTGATGAAGATGATGATGAGGAGGAGGAAGATGATGATGATGATGAGGAGGAGGAAGATGATGATGATGATGAGGAGGAGGAAGATGATGATGAGGAGGAGGAGGAAGATGATGATGAGGAGGAAGATGATGATGATGAGGAGGAAGATGATGATGATGATGATGAGGAGGAAGATGATGATGATGAGGAGGAGGAAGATGATGATGAGGACTCACCTGCTGCTGCGGGTTCTTCAGAGACTTCGGCGCGCTGAGCTGAGCCAAGCTGAACTGAGACATGAAACAAACACACCTTTAGATCTCTCCTCATCACTGATTGGCTGAGACTCATCGTGGGCGGTCCTTACAAAGTGTGGGTTCATCTGCTGGCAGCTGATTGGCTTGTAGGCGTGGCTGACGTAGGACCCCGACCCCCCCTCTGTGATCACCTCGTCCGAGTCGAAGTAACCGTCGGCTTTCAGCTGCGTTCAAGAAAAACACGGAAATCACCAAGAATCCTCAAATCCTACAGAAACACAGTCGCTTAAACGCAACACGGGAAAAGAACTACACTGCTTTAAAACAGAGAAATATGTAAATAAAGTTGTTCTTTAACTAGATGTTAATGTGACGACCGGTTCTACAGAACCGTAACAGAACCGTAACAGAACCTTTGCTCCACCGGTTCTACAGAACCGTAACAGAACCTCTGCTCTTACGTTCTTGTTGTAGACCTCGTTGTAGCAGTGAGAGTTCCTCAGGTACCAGGACAGTTCCACCTTGAAGGGCGACGATGAAGAGCAGTTCTGAGGAAGGACTGAGACAAACAGTCATCTTCATCACATCCATCCCATAATGCCATTGGTCAGAGAGAGGAGGAGGCGGAGCTTACCTCTGAGGTGGACGGTGCTGCTGTTGAACAGAGTTTTCCTGAAGACGAAGAACTGAGGCTGATTGTTCTCCTGAAACACAGAACCAGAACCAAAGGTCAAAGGTCAGAACCCCATAAACACTGGTACCGCTCTGCAGCTGGACAGAACCACGCCAGAACCATAATAAACAGAAACAGGACAGAACCGACACAGAACCATAATAAACAGAACCAGAACCATAATAAACAGAACCAGGACCATAATAAACAGAACCAGGACAGAACCAGAACCATAATAAACAGAACCAGGACAGAACCGACACAGAACCATAATAAACAGAACCAGGACAGAACCGACACAGAACCATAATAAACAGAACCAGGACAGAACCAGAACCATAATAAACAGAACCAGGACAGAACCGACACAGAACCACAATAAACAGAACCAGAACCATAATAAACAGAACCAGGACAGAACCGACACAGAACCATAATAAACAGAACCAGGACAGAACCGACACAGAACCATAATAAACAGAACCAGGACAGAACCAGAACCATAATAAACAGAACCAGGACAGAACCATAATAAACAGAACCAGGACAGAACCGACACAGAACCACAATAAACAGAACCAGAACCATAATAAACAGAACCAGGACAGAACCAGGACCATAATAAACAGAACCAGGACAGAACCGACACAGAACCACAATAAAGAGAACCAGGACAGAACCAGAACCATAATAAACAGAACCAGGGCCCTGTACCATGAAGCCGGATTAGGTGGCTAGCCAGATATGTTTCAGCTTAGTTTCCGCCAACCCTGGGTTTTAGGTACCATGAAAGTGGCTCGGCTTTGATCGGTGTTCGTTGCCATGGTATCTTACGCTGCACGGCTAACCTGCTCCGGGGCAGGTTATGTTCTGGATTCAAGATCTCAGACTGAAGTTTGACCAATCAGCTGTGAGCAAAGAAACATATATATATGTGACGTAACTAATTCCCAGCGTCTGTTCTCTGTTGCAATGGCTTCACCTTTTCCCCCTAATCCTGTGGACATCTCCGCGCAAATTGTTAGACGAGCACTTCGTAGAGAACGAGTTTTTAGGCACAGACAAAATCCATTTGACTTTCCTGATGCGTACTTGTATGAAAGATACAGATTTTCCGCGGAAGGATTGTCTTATCTCTGTGAGCTTCTTGAGCCGCACATAACAAATGTGACTCATCGAAGCCACGCCCTGACTGTACAGCACATGCAATCCCATCCATAATCGGCCGCCCCTTGTTGTTCAGAGCCAACTCCTCTGCCACAGTGTAATCTTGAGGAGGTGGCCCTCCCCCAGTTTTCCTTATTTCACATTTTTTTGTGAAAGTGTTTGTGATTAAATGTTCAAAGAAAATAATAAAAGATATGGTAAATACTCACCACTTTGAATTATATTTTTATATTTTGTCTTGATCTGCTGCCAAGAACGTTTGGAGTTGGGGTTGCATCTAAAAATTAATGAATATCAATCTTTCTTAGGATGTAATAGCCTATACTTTCACATACATCTAATATGCTTAGCCTACATAAATGTACATTAATTGTTTAACCCACGCATTAACACAATCAGCAATCTTCCTCCACGATTGTTCTCTTGCTTTGGCAGCAGATACAGTGTTACTGCGCGCTTGAAAAATATTTCTAAATTCTTCATATTTCTGGAGAATAATCTCTTGCTCCTCCGTTGAAAAGTAGATAGCTCTCGCTCTATCCATATCGAACGCGATTGGTTGTTCAGTGTCGTCGTCACTCTTTTATGTGGATTAATCATAGCTTAAGGATCAAAGCCTGAGTTGACAGAGAAAGTTGATAAGCTGCGTCATGGTACCAATTAAGCCTGATTGCATCGGTTTGGTTTTGTCGATTCAAAACCAATCCTGTAACCCCGAGTTTGTTGAGCCACCTTCATGGTACAGGCCCCAGCAGAACCATAATAAACAGAACCAGGACAGAACCAGGACCATAATAAACAGAACCAGAATCATAATAAACAGAACCAGGAAAGAACCAGGACCATAATAAACAGAACCAGGACCATAATAAACAGAACCAGGACCATAATAAACAGAACCAGGACCATAATAAACAGAACCAGGAAAGAACCAGAATCATAATAAACAGAACCAGGACCATAATAAACAGAACCAGGACCATAATAAACAGAACCAGGACAGAACCAGAATCATAATAAACAGAACCAGGAAAGAACCAGGACCATAATAAAGAGAACCAGGACAGAACCAGAATCATAATAAACAGAACCAGGAAAGAACCAGAATCATAATAAAGAGAACCAGGACAGAACCAGAATCATAATAAAGAGAACCAGGACAGAACCAGAATCATAATAAAGAGAACCAGGAAAGAACCAGGACCATAATAAACAGAACCAGGACAATAATAAACAGAACCAGGAAAGAACCAGAATCATAATAAACAGAACCAGGACAATAATAAACAGAACCAGGAAAGAACCAGAATCATAATAAACAGAACCAGGACCATAATAAACAGAACCAGGACCATAATAAACAGAACCAGGACAGAACCAGAATCATAATAAACAGAACCAGGACCATAATAAACAGAACCAGGAAAGAACCAGGACCATAATAAAGAGAACCAGGACAGAACCAGGATCATAATAAACAGAACCAGGAAAGAACCAGGACCATAATAAACAGAACCAGGACCATAATAAACAGAACCAGGACCATAATAAACAGAACCAGGACAGAACCAGGATCATAATAAACAGAACCAGGACAGAACCAGAACCATAATAAAGAGAACCAGGACAGAACCAGAATCATAATAAACAGAACCAGGAAAGAACCAGAATCATAATAAAGAGAACCAGGAAAGAACCAGAATCATAATAAACAGAACCAGGAAAGAACCAGGATCATAATAAAGAGAACCAGGACAGAACCAGAATCATAATAAAGAGAACCAGGACAATAATAAACAGAACCAGGAAAGAACCAGAATCATAATAAACAGAACCAGGACCATAATAAACAGAACCAGGACCATAATAAACAGAACCAGGACAGAACCAGAATCATAATAAACAGAACCAGGACCATAATAAACAGAACCAGGACAGAACCAGAATCATAATAAACAGAACCAGGAAAGAACCAGGACCATAATAAACAGAACCAGGACAGAACAAGAACCATAATAAAGAGAACCAGGACAGAACCAGGATCATAATAAACAGAACCAGGAAAGAACCAGAATCATAATAAACAGAACCAGGACCATAATAAACAGAACCAGGACAGAACCAGAATCATAATAAACAGAACCAGGAAAGAACCAGAATCATAATAAAGAGAACCAGGACAGAACCAGGATCATAATAAACAGAACCAGGAAAGAACCAGAATCATAATAAACAGAACCAGGAAAGAACCAGAATCATAATAAACAGAACCAGGACAGAACCAGAATCATAATAAACAGAACCAGGAAAGAACCAGAATCATAATAAAGAGAACCAGGACAGAACCAGGACCATAATAAACAGAACCAGGAAAGAACCAGGACCCCATAGCATCTGTGAAGCACAGTGGTGGAGGTAGGATGATGTGGGCTTGCTCTGCAGCCACAGGAACTGGACCTCCTCTGTAGAACCAACCACTCTAGAGTCAGTGTGAGTCCATCTGTCTGAACCGGGTCATGAACAGAACCATGACCCAAACCCTGCAGCAGATCTACAACAGGACGGCTGTAGTGCTGCAGTGGCCTAGTCAAAGTCCAGACCTGCATGCTGGACGAGGTTCTGAAGGCTGTGACCCGTCCATGAGTTCGGTACCAAACGATCTGATACAGTCAGTCAATATCAATGGTTCTGACTCAGCTTCAATAACTGACCCGGAATCAGCTCCAATGATCACCAGAACCCGACCGGAACCACCTGAAGCCGAACTTTCTCTCCTTTAGCTTCACCAACTTTTAGCTAACAGGAAACTCACGCTGCCGACGTCCACCGTCCATTTCCCCGGTTCCGACACGGCCCGGACGGGCACCGTTAGACCCGTCAGCAGCAGCAGCAGAACCGCAGAGGAACAAACCTCCGAACCGGTCCGAGTAGAACCCACGGAGCCCGCCATCTGAACCAGCAGGAACAAGGTACCGACGGCTCACAACAAGCTGGACGCTTCCGGGTTCCGGGTGATGACGACACATGCAGAAGGGGGCGGGGCGTTCAGGGACCGTGGGACGTTTTGTAAACAGGGCTGGTTCTGATGTTCCGGGAGCCTCTCTGGCCCAGTTTAGCTCCGAGTTCTGTCATTTAGCTCAGGAACAGGTTTCCATGACAACCTGAGAGGCTTTAAAGCTCTGGGTCAAAGGTCACCGCTCAGTTACAGCACATCTCACTGTGGTGAAAAACGACATGTTGCTGATGTTTCCCTCGTCATGACGCAGCCTCCACCGTGTTTTACATGGAGCCGCTCCTCCTCATGATACTTAGACTAGCTTGGGTCATCCTGAGCCATCTCTGCAGTCATTATGCTACAGGCTGGTTCAGCGCCGCTCAACAGAGCGACCGATCCAGTGCTTGTTCACCTTAAACCTGGTTCTGGTTCTGGTTCTGGTTCTGGTTCTGGTTCTGGGTCTGCTGCAGATGTATTCCTGTTAACAGGGAGTGGTTTCTTCCCTCTGTCACCACATACTTTCTCGGGTTCCCCTCAGCCGGACATCTTCCCGTTATAACACATCATCATACACACCATCAACTGGTTCTGGTTCTGGGTACTTTGGGTCCTGCAGGAACTCCTCCAGGGTCGGGTCAAGCTTCTGAAAATGATAGGAGAGCTTTATTCTTCTGCATTTATTTAAATTATCCTGTTATTTTATCGATTAATAAGAGTTGTGGCACAATTTAAGGATGTGTAATACGTCTGACCACTAGAGGGCAGTACATCATTTGAACTGAATTTCCCAACTGTTTTATTTTATTTTTATTTTATTTAAACTACATCTGGTTGAGGTGCAACAAACAAGACATGGGGCTTTAAACAGAGTTCATACACTGAAAGGCAAATAAAAGGAGCAAGAACTCAAAATAAAAGAAACTTTTATTACATTTGAGGATCATTTTTGGTCACGCTCAGATTTAAGGAATCTTTATGAGGAGGAATAAAGTTCAAATTTGTTTGAGAAAAGATCAAATCGTGGGCCGGGCCTCTCTTACAACGATGTATGAATGTACATCAGATGTTTGCTTGTCCAGATCATGAATGTAGGACAAGACATGGTTGATATTAAACTCTGTTAGCCATTTTTAAGGACAATCATTCTTTAATGGTAAAATGTAGATTAAACAGGAGAAGCAACAACAAAAAAGATGAAAAACCCACGACTGGACAAATCCGATGTAAATCGTTGATTCAGCAGGTAAATTGTCTTTGACCTGCAGGTGAAACATTTCAGGTTTTTACAGTGAGCCTTTTCTTCCATAACCGGATCTATTGTTTCTGACTTCCCACCGTTATTATCACTAGTTTGGGTCACATTAGAGAACAACAAGATGAATCAAAGCAGCAGGAATAACTTCACACATGTTCAAATATTCACGACAAAATACAATTGAGAATATATTTGTGCACAAATTCTTTGTGATTTAGCAGAACACCAACAGAAAACCTTTGTCCTTCCAATCAGCTGAGTTTAGTTCCTCAACAGGGACTCATGAGGAGGAAAGATGTGCGTAAATCAATCCCATCTTCCAAAAACGCTAAACTTGTTCACTCAACTTTGATAACTGAATAATAATCTTGGTTTTCTCAAAATCACACTTAAGTAAAAAGTGCAAGTTTTTTAAATATGGCTCTAGGAATATGAAACTAGATAGAGAAGAGACAAGAAGCTTTTCAACCAATCAGGGCTCAGAAATCTAAGGCTTTAACTTCTCCCTTATCATAATCTTTAATTAGTTTAGATCTCAGTAAATACTGAGTTTTGTTCCTCCAGAGAAATTAAAAAATAACCAAATTAGCCTTTTTAATACTTTTACCAGAGGTCAACACTGAATGACATTAATCTCAGCTTTAGATAAAAGAACTCATCCAAAAATCATAAGATCTCCAGTTAACCAGTAATTTAGAGATTTATTCATATTTACTAAAAGCTTTACAACATTAACCTCTTCTCTCTTAACAAGATCTTTAGAAATAGTTATTCACAAATGTTTCCTCCCTGTGGGACAATAAAGGAGATTTCTATTCTAAACTACTAAATATAACCACTAGGGGGCAGCAAACATGGATTCAGCTCAGGGTTTCAGCTTTTTGTTTTTATTGTTTGCAGCACGAGACCGGAAGCAGCTGTTCACCTCCATCCATCACAGGGGTCAAAGTTGAAATATGTTTCTCAGGCTGCTAAACACTGAAGGCTCTGAATGTTTCTCATATTCATTAAAGAAAACAAATCAAACATTTTTTCTGCTGCTTTTAGGTAAAATGTGCAGATTAATGAGAAAACTGTGAAGAAAAAATATATTTTATGACTAATTTGTTTGAAGAAAACACAAATTTATTCTACAATAATGAGATGTTCAAACATTTAGACGACATTAACTCCAATCATAAAATAAAAAATTTCACTTCAAGTCATCTTCATCATAAACAGCCCAAACAAATATTTGCCATGAAACCAACGACTGGATTTTCCTGTTGGACCTGAACGCAACATATTTCTTGTTAGTAACACACAAGGGGCGGGACTTGTGCTGACGTCAAACTGGGAGGAGCTCCTGCCTGACTGGTTTTGTGGACTCTGTGGGAGCGCCTTCAGTCTGACTCTCCTCTGCTGATCCAGATCTCTGTCGGTCCTGGTCCTGGTTCTGGTTCTGGTCCTGGTCCTGGTTCTGATTTTCTCCTGAACTTCAACCCTTCTGTAAGTAGCAGAAAACTTCCTGCTGTCCATCTTGGTGTTGCTCTGTCCCTCCGTCACACCCAGTGGTGGAAAGTTACAGGAACAGATCTGCAGGGAAATGAAAAAAGAAAAACTTTTAGTTGAAAGTGGAAACGGTTTGAATTTAGAGCCTGGAGCTTCATTCAGAGCGGAGTTACATCATGAATCTGCTGGAAACATCGTCTCTAATCTACAGCTGAGAAACTCTTAGTTTTAGTCCTTTTTAAACGATGTAAGTTTCCTTTTATTATGTTGAATTTTGTTGAGATTTCTCTGTAACGTTTTAAAGATCAGACTCGACTCTCCTGTTTTAGGAAGGTCAGAATAACAGGTTTTATGCCCAGATAATGATGTCACAGCTTTGTAAGCTTCTGATTGGCTAATTTACAACATTTGTGTTGAATGGAGGATTTCAGCCAAGATATGAGGGGGATATATGTGGTTCTGGTTCTGGTCCAGATGCCTGAAGGTTCCCTGGTCATCTTCTACTCGGTTCTGAAGGAGACGGGTTCTGATCCGCTGGGTCTGCTGAGGGATTGGGGACCACATTAGTGGGCGGGGCTACAACAGGTGTTTGTGAGTAAGGAGGCCTACAGTCCTGACCCAGTTGGACCGGTTCTGTCTGGAGGAATGGGTCAGAAAAACACCGAATGAAGGAAACCCAGAACATCTGGCCTGAGTCACAGTTTAAAGGACAATTCTGCCAAATACTGAAGAAATGGATGGAAACTAATCAGTAACTGATGATCTCAGGAATGAAGCAACACAGAATTTCATCAGTATTTTTGGGAAAACTAAGAAATGGAGTAAATGTTACATTTATTAACATCCATCCATATAATCCCAGTAGAATCATTCAGAACAATCCGGTCCGTGTTTTATGTTTGTTTCAATGCTTCCATCTAAGGTGGTCATAATGTTTTGCTCAGTAGCAGCAGGCTGCAGACCCGTGTTCTAAGCATGTTAGATTACAGCACAGTGAGTCTAGGCAGTTCAGGAGATCAAAGATGGATCCATTTAGCGCTTTAGAAATGACCAGAAGTCCTTGAACGCATCGTTCAGATGAAGAAGCTCCAGACAGGAATCCTCTCTTCTCCTATTATCTCCTCAGACCTTCAACATGTTCCTGACCAAGAGTTTAATCGGAGGCATCATCAACATCGTGAGGTGAGAACAGACACCTCAGGCTAACGGTTCCCATTGGTTCTCATTCTTTATGCTAAGCTAAGCTAACAGCTTCCCTGTCCTTCCCTCCAACAGCAACATCGACCCGTCTCAGTTCAGACCGTCAGACCCGGTAAGTACCAGCAGCAGAACCTTCCCGTCATGGAGTCAGAACTACTGACCCGGTTCTAGGCTAGACCCGGTATCAGTGGGTCTGATGGAGGCAGAAAACGGGCCTGAGGTCCTCTGGGTCGTAGAACCAGACCTTCAGTCGTCCCTCAGAATGTGATATTCGCTGCTCCGACTGTGGCTAACAAGATGGCCGCCCCTCGCATCAACAATAGCCGCTCTGATGGAAACGTGTTTATTTTAGCAGACACAGTAAGAAGAATCAGGGTTTCATGTAGAGGCTGCAGCTCGAAACGGAACATCATCAAGTAGAAAGTAGAGCTTTTAGCCATGAACTACCAACTATGGCCACCTGGGCGGCGCTCTTTTAGACTCCCGACTTATCCGACTGCGTTAACTGTAGCGCTGTTTACTCGGGCGTAACGTCAAACCCGGCTCAGAGCTCCGATTCCCGAGGGAAATGGAACGCACCACGATTCCAGATCAGACCATCGGTCCACAGGGGGCGCTATAGAGCCATTCTTACATGGAGACGTGTTGGAGAAGAAGCAAAGCACAGAGTATAGATGTTGCTTTTCTAGACGATGATGGGAGCCGGGTTTATTTAGCTGAATGAGATACAGATGAGGTCAAAGGTCAGATAACGGTTTGCATTAAACATATTAAATAATAATAAATAATCATTAAGGAAACAGAACCAACCCTCATGCTACCATAGTGTTTCGTCCTTCCACATCGTTTTATTTTTAGTTTCTGAGCTTCTTTTCTCCCTGAATGAATCTGGCAGCAGAACTCTGAGCGGGTTCTGGTCCGGACTGAAGATCTCTTCATAGCCTGAGAGCATCCGTGTTCTAACAGCACCTCTTCCTCTTCCTCCTCTTCTTCCTCCTCCTCCTCCTCCTCCTCCTCCTCCTCTTCCTCCTCTTCTTCCTCCTCCTCCTCTTCCTCCTCTTCTTCCTCCTCCTCTTCTTCCTCCACCTCCTCCTCTTCCTCCTCTTCTACCTCCACCTCCTCCTCTTCCTCTTCTACCTCCTCCTCTTCCTCCTCTTCTACCTCCACCTCTTCCTCCTCCCCTTCCTCCTCTTCCTCCTCCTCCTCTTCTTCCTCTTCCTCCTCTTCTACCTCCACCTCTTCCTCCTCCCCTTCCTCCTCTTCCTCCTCCTCCTCTTCCTCCTCCTCCTCTTCTTCCTCCTCCTCCTCTTCCACCTCCTCCTCCTCCTCCTCCTCTTCTTCCTCCTCCTCTTCCTCCTCCTCCTCCTCTTCCACCTCCTCCTCCTCCTCCTCCTCTTCTTCCTCCTCCTCTTCCTCCTCCTCCTCCTCGTCCTCTTCCTCTTCCTCCTCCTCGTCCTCTTCCTCTTCCTCCTCCCCTTCCTCCTCTTCCTCCTCCTCCTCTTCCTCCTCCTCCTCTTCTTCCTCCTCCTCCTCTTCTTCCTCCTCTTCCTCCTCCTCTTCCTCCTCTTCCTCCTCCTCTTCCTCCTCTTCTTCCTCCTCTTCTTCCTCCTCCTCTTCCTCCTCTTCTTCCTCCTCCTCCTCCTCGTCCTCTTCCTCCTCCTCCTCCTCCTCTTCCTCAGCCTCCTCCTCGCCGACCTCTGAACTTCGCCGAGGCTCACGAGAACGATGAGGAGAAGCAGTTTCGGAAAGTTTTCCAGCAGCTGGCCGGAGACGTGAGTTTCATCAAATCATGATGTTTTCTGTGTGTGGAGCCGAAGGAGCAGAATCAGAACCAGAACCAGAACCAGAACCAGAGCTGGGTCTGAGGTTCTGTCTGAACCGGTTCCATCTCTGAACCAGGGAAAAGAACTGGGTTTGATGAAGCTGAAGCTCCTTAAAGGTTTATTTCCTGTAGCTGGTGGTACTCAGTACTTCATGGTTCGTCTAATACTTCTACTTCTACTTCACTGGAAGTACTCTGAAGTACTGGAGGACCATCAGGGGGTCAGAGGTCAAAGGCTGTCCTGAACTAACCCTAGCTCCTAGTTTTAGTTCATTGTTGGACTGGGATCTTTAGAAGAAAAACCATCAGCCAAAATATAAACACTAACTTTCAGACCGTTGCTGCGGTAACCATGGCAACAAGGTATGTTTTTTAGTTGAGCTGTTTTTTACAAAAAGCTTAATGAACGTCTGAACTCTGACCCCAAATCCCAGATTTCCTGAAAAGGAAGCTGGATGGATGCAGAGAAGAAGAAGAAAAGGAGGCGGATCAGCAGAGCTGGGATCATCCAGGTCGTGTTTCTGTGGATTATTGATACGGAGCTGTTAGCGTGTCACACAGCAGCAGCTTCTCCACCCTGAACGGTCCCGTCTGGCTCCTCGGTTCTGCTGGTTCTGGTTCTGTGTGGGCGGAGCCCCTCTTTTGGCTGCAGGGCGTTTCTCTGCATTCCTGCCGTTGTTTGTGTGTGAGTCAGCCGGGGCGTGTGGGCAAGTCAGACCGGTCCGCCCTGACTGGGTTTACCCGACACCGGCGGAGAGGGGGGCGGAGCCAGCCGAGGGGGGGGGGGGGGGGGGGGGGGGGGGGGGCGGGGCGCAGCAGTGAGTCAGACAGAGGCAGAACCTCCGGGTTCTGTTTACTCTGCTGTGGTTTACACTTCGGACTGAGCAGAACCGGGCCCACCACCGGCTGTCTGCTGGTTCTGATGTGGCCGACTGACCCACACAAACAAGTCTGAACAGATAGTTAATCATGGCGTCCAGAATCTGTGATAGAAATCTGAAAAGTGTGGCGGGCGTTTCTATCCAGCCCCACTGAGTCAGAACTCTGTAGAACCTCCTCTGTCTGCTGCTCAGTCACACTGGGTTGAGAACATCAGTTCTCTGTTCAGCTCTGGACTTTGACTAGGCCACTCTAAGTCTCTAACAGGTTCTCTAACTCTGACCAGCTGCCCACAGCATGATGCTGCCACTGCCTTGTTTCACAGTGTCTTCAGGAGGATGTGGGGTGTTAGCAGAGCAGCTTCCCCTCCTCTCTGTCTCAGATGTGTGTGTGTGTGTGTGTGTGAACAGGACATGGAGGTGAGCCCCAAGGAGCTGCAGGACATCCTGAACAGAGTCATTTCCAGACGTGAGATTCTTCTTCTCTTTGTCTCCAGTTGAGCTGCAGGATTCTGAGATTCTTGTTTCTGAGTTTCTTGTTCCTCCTCAGACGGGAACCTGAAGACTGACGGCTTCTGCATCGAGTCCTGCAGGAGCATGGTCGCCGTCATGGATGTATCCTTTCATAGATAATCAGGATGGAGACGTTTCAGTCTGCAGGATTCTCTCTGCTCTTCTTCCTGAGTTTGACCTTTGACCCGCCCCCCCCCTGCAGAGCGACAGCACAGGAAAGCTGGGCTTCCACGAGTTTAAGTACCTGTGGAACAACATCAAGAAGTGGCAGGTATGCCGCGGCGCTCCGACCGCTCCGTCTCCCTCAGGTTCTAGTGTTTATGTCTGATTCATGCTGCTGTGTCGTCTGCAGAACATCTATCTGTCCCACGACACGGATCGCTCCGGCACCATCTGCTCCAAGGAGCTGCCCCAAGCCTTCAAGGCTGCAGGTGAGAAACCCGGCTCGCTCCGTCCCAGAAGTACAGAATGATGTTTAACTCCTGCCTCGGTTCCAGGTTTCCCTCTGAACGACCAGCTCTTCCAGCTGATCATCCGCCGCTACAGCGACGAGAACGGAGACATGGACTTCGATAACTTCATCGGCTGCCTGGTGCGGCTGGACGCCATGTGCCGTAAGTCCCGTGGTTCCTCCGTGGATCCTTCCTATGATGGATGATAGCGCTCATCGACTGACTGATGTTTGCTTCTCAGGAGCGTTTAAGACTCTGGATAAGAGCAACAGCGGCACCATCGACCTGGACATCAAGGAGGTATCGGTTCTGATCATCAGTCCAGACACAAACATTTAAAAAAGATTTCATTAGACACAGAAAATGTATAAACTGATGTGTTTTTAAAGACTAAAATGTAGGTAAACAAATAAATGACCAAATTCTGGCAGCAGACGGAGAACAATAATAGAGAAACAAAGATTGTGTACGAACAAGATGTCTCACTTTAACATAAACTCTCGGTTTGTTTCTGCTTTTTTTTGTCAAACATGTTGGTTTTAATACATTATTTAATTTCTCTCGCTTCCAGTTTATTTATCTTACCAGATGAATATTCTGATGAACTATGGAGATAAATAATCCTGAAGATGCAGAGCCAGAGTATAAAATATGAACAGATGAGTGTAAACCTGTTCAGCTCTCCTCCTCCTGGTTCCTGCACGTCTCAGACCCCAGACACATTGTTGGGATTTTTAAAATCTTTTCCTGCAAGTTTGAAACAGGAAAACTTCCCAATATTAAGAAAATCAGATATTCTAATGTTTCTGAATATTTCAGTGACGACCTGGACGGATTGACCCTGGTTCCCACCTGATCCTAACCAACATGAAGCTGCAGATGGGTTCTCTTCCTCTGTGGTTTATTGTGAGCGTCTCTCTCTCTCTGTGTGTCTCACAGTGGCTTCAGCTGACCATGTACTCCTGAAGCAGCGAACATCTGGAAAAACGGGACCAACAGAACAAAAAGACGTCGTTTCCTCTGGGACCAAAGAAGAGTCTGTGCAGCTTTGTACTTCTGCAGCCAGGTGGCGCTACAGCGTCTGTTGCACTAATATCTGTTTGTTATGAAATATCTTCCACCCTTTGTCGTTCTGATGCTGATTCTGGAAAGAAATCTGAATGTTTTAAAGTTTAAAATGACCCAACCGGAATAAACTCTTCATTTCTGACTTGTGAATTAGTTTTTATTCCTCTGAGCTGAAATCAATTCTTCCTTTCTTTACTTTCTAAAGATGCTTTCAACAGACAATCTTCCCTCTAGATGGATGTTTTAAAGGTTCTCAGAGTGATTCCTCTGGGATCCAGGATCATAAATCCTAACTCGTCTCCATGTTGGAGAACGTTGGATGTTTTCTTGAACTTCCGTCTCTTCCTCCAGCCTCTGTGATCAACCTCCACCTCTAAAAAAACACCAGACAATTCATTTTAATTACACTCTAAAAAATAAACATGAAGAAACTGCAAAGTTGAGTCTGAATTGTTTCCCTAAAAATATGAATTGTGCTACTTTAATCTTTACATAAATATAAAAAGCTGAATTTGTTTAGGTTTAGAATATTTGAGAACATTTTATGATCTACTTTCCAATTAATTCATAATTTAGTCGCTGTCTGTTAGTTTTACTTTGTGTAATAATTGTTTTTATTTGCCTTAAACTTTGCTGCTGATTCACCAGAGAAAAGGACAAAGTTGTAAATAAGATCATAAATACCAGGTGGAATATTCACTATGAATAATGCATTTACTGTTCAACACTGCCTCATGTTAATTAACAATAAGCAATGGCTCCTGCGCATGCGTACAGTTGGCTTTAGTCCGTTCAGGAGGGACTAACTTGCAATGACCAACAGGTGGCAGTAGTGAGCGGGTCAGACTACAGATGAAGCGTAAAACTCATTAAAAACTCAAACTCTTCGTTTTAATGATTCACTTGAATGATTTCTAATCAAATATAAAAGAAACAGTTTTCAGGTTTTAACCCTTTAAAAACGGATTTTCTTGGTTTAAGTAAATCTGAGGTTCGTTCCTGCTGCCGGGGTGTGTTTGTTTGGTAAGGAGGGAGGGGCCGGAGAGGAGGAAGAGGAGGAAGAGGCTGAGGAGGAGTAACAGGTGTCGACTGCAGCCTGCTGGAAACGAGCCGAAAACAGGAAGAAATAGAAGATCTGATGAAAAGGTAGGAGAGTTTCTGTCTGCTTTCTGAACTGGGAGCTGATTGGAGGGATGGAGGCAGGAACAGGAGGTGATTATAAACCCTCAGCTTTTCAGACCAGTTCTAGACTTTAATAAACAATTTCTAATAAATAGAAGATCATTAGATTGACAGAAGGTCATCACCTTCCAGAAACAATCATTCAAACCCATCTAGTCCTGAATCAGAGGAAGATGATAGTTATAATCATCATCATGAATATTTTAGCTGCTCAGATCAGAGGCGGATTTCTCTCCACATGATGGGATGGATGGATGGAATAATAGATGATGGATGGAATAAAGGATGATTTTTCATGCTGGGATTGCTTAGATAGAAAACTTTTAACTGTTGTTTTGATTGGAATGTTTGTGTGGTGATATCAGCTAAACTGGGCCACTTGTTGACAATAATACAATAACATATAAGCCTTTTCCATGTGTTTTTATGATTAATGACTATTTCTGATATTTCTGTGTTGAAATTATGTAATAAAATATAATTATTTAGGTTCTTGAAACATCAGCTGTGCCAACTATTTTTTTTTGGTTTCAGGTACAATAAGCCAATCAAACTGCAAAGGGAAATAGTCATTTATCATCAATTTTCAAAAACACAATTGCTTATAAAGCTACATAACATTTAATCTGCATTAAACAAACATATGTTGGGTACAAACCCACACATTCAAATGTGCAATTAAAAAAGTCCATTTTGGAACAGCATAGATCAGTGAACTGATGTCAGTGCAGTGTGCGTTCAAACGCACATACATACACACGTGTGTGTGTTTGAACGCACATACATACACACGTGTGTGCGTTCAAACACACACACGTATGTATGTTTGTGTGTTTGAACGCACACACGTATGTATGTATGTGCGTTCAAACGCACATACATACATACACACGTGTGTATGTATGTATGTGCGTTCAAACACACATACGTATGTATGTTTGTGTGTTTGAACGCACATACATACATACGTGTGTGCGTTCAAACACACAAACATACATACGTATGTGTGTTTGAACGCACATACATACATACGTGTGTGTGTTTGAACGCACATACATACATACGTGTGTGCGTTCAAACGCACATACATACATACATACGTGTGTATGTATGTATGTATGTGCGTTCAAACACACAAACATACATACGTGTGTGTGTTTGAACGCACACACGTATGTATGTATGTGCGTTCAAACACACAAACATACATACGTGTGTGTGTTTGAACGCACACACGTATGTATGTATGTGCGTTCAAACACACACACGTGTGTATGTATGTGCGTTCAAACACACATACGTATGTATGTGTGTTTGAACGCACACGTGTGTGTTTGAACGCACATACATACATACGTGTGTGTGTTTGAACGCACATACACACACACACACACACGTATGTATGTGTGTGTGTGTGTGTGAGTGTGTGTGTGTGTGTGAGTGACACAGATGATGGCCCATTTGAGCTGAAACCATGTTGTCAATTTTACCTCAGTGGGTTAAGGTAAAAAAAACATCAGTTTTTCAAAAAATATGTTTATATACCACACTAACAGCATTATTTCTGATTTATGCCACCAAGACAGATATTATGCATAGACTTTTTATGTCCATGTTTGGTTTTTTATAGATTCATCAGCTTTATAATAGTTTAGTTAGATTTGGTATGCCAGGCTACTTACCATGCAGCTTTCTGGTGCAATCTTGATTTGAATTATTGCCCCGCCCACCATAGCAACCATAAACCAATCAAATCACCTGTTACTTGTCAAGTATTGTTATGACAACAGTTTGAAATGCTTTGCAGTCATTGGCTCTAAATTCCAGAGGGGCTGGGACCCCAAAACCTTAAATGGCCCATTTTACCTGATATCACCCAGGACCCAACCTCACGCCAATGACTGACGCAATCTGCTGGGATTCATTAAATAGGAAACTTTTTAACTGATTGGAATGTTTGTATAAATGTATTGAAATGACTTCTTGTTAAGAGCCTTGAGATGACATCTGTTGTGAATCGGCGCTATATAAATAAACTGGGATGGATGGAATAATGGATGGATGGATGGATGGATTATGGATGGATGATGGATGGGATAATTGATGGATGGATGGATGGATAATGGATGGGATAATGGAAGGATGGATGATGGATGGATGGATGGATGGAATAATGGATGGATGGAATAATGGATGGATGGATGGATGGATGATGGATGAGATAATGGATGGATGGATGATGGATGGATGGATGGATGGATGATGGATGGAATAATGGATGGATGGATGATGGATGGATGGGATAATGGATGGATGATGGATGGATGGATGGAATAATGGATGGATGGATGATGGATGGATGGAATAATGGATGGATGGATGGATGGATGGAGGGATGATGGATGGATGATGGATGGATGGAATAATGGATGGATGATGGATGGGATAATTGATGGATGGATGGATGGATAATGGATGGGATAATGGAAGGATGGATGATGGATGGATGGATGGATGGATGGAATAATGGATGGATGGAATAATGGATGGATGGATGGATGGATGATGGATGAGATAATGGATGGATGGATGATGGATGGATGGATGGATGGATGGATGGATGATGGATGGGATAATGGATGGATGGATGGATGATGGATGGGATAATGGATGGATGATGGATGGATGGAATAATGGATGGATGGATGATGGATGGATGGAATAATGGATGGATGGATGGATGGAGGGATGATGGATGGATGATGGATGGATGGAATAATGGATGGATGGAATAATGGATGATGGATGGATGGATGGATGGATGGATGGATGATGGATAAGATAATGGATGGATGGAATAATGGATGGATGGATGGATGGATGGATGGATGGATGGATGGATAATGGATGGATGATGGATAAGATAATGGATGGATGGAATAATGGATGGATGGATGGATGATGGATGAGATAATGGATGGATGGATGATGGATGGAATGATGGATGGATGGATGGATGATGGATGAGATAATGGATGGATGGATGATGGATGGAATGATGGATGGATGGATGGATGATGGATGAGATAATGGATGGATGGATAATGGATGGGATAATGGATGGATGGATAATGGATGGGATAATGGATGGATGGATGATGGATGGATGGATGGAATAATGGATGGATGGATGGATGGATGATGGATAAGATAATGGATGGATGGATGGATGATGGATGAGATAATGGATGGATGGATAATGGATGGGATAATGGATGGATGGATGGATGGATGGAATAATGGATGGATGGAATAATGGATGGATGGATGGATGGATGATGGATAAGATAATGGATGGATGGATGGATGGATGATGGATGAGATAATGGATGGATGGATGATGGATGGAATGATGGATGGATGGATGGATGATGGATGAGATAATGGATGGATGGATGATGGATGGATGGAATGATGGATGGATGGATGGATGATGGATGGGATAATGGATGGATGGATGGAATAATGGATGGATGGATGGATGATGGATGGATGGAATAATTGATGGATGGATGGAATAATTGATGGATGGATGATGGATGGATGGATGGATGGATGGATGATGGATGGATGGATGGAATAATGGATGGATGGATGATGGATGGATGGAATAATGGATGGAGGGATGATGGATGGATGATGGATGGATGGGATAATGGATGGATGGATGGATGGAATAATGGATGGATGGATGGATGGATGGATGATGGATGGATGGTTTGAATAATGGATGGATGGATGGAATAATTGCTGGCTTGAATAACGGATGGATGGATGGATGGATGGATGATGGATGGATGGATTGAATAATGGATGGATGGATGGAATAATTGCTGGCTTGAATAACGGATGGATGGATGGATGGATGGATGGATGATGGATGGATGGATTGAATAATGGATGGATGGATGGAATAATTGCTGGATTGAATAACGGAAGGATGGATGGATGGATAATGGATGGATGGGATGATGGATGGATGATGGATGGATGGGATAATGGATGGATGGATGGATGGATGGGGATAATGGATGGATGGATGGATGGATAATGGATGGATGGATGGATGGATGGAATAATTGCTGGATTGAATAACGGCTGGATGGATGGATGGATAACGGATGGATGGGATGATGGATGGATGATGGATGGATGGGATGAATGGATGGATGGATGGATGGATGGATGGATGGATAATGGATGGATTGAGTAACGGATGGATGGATAATGGATGGATGGGATGGATGATGGATGGATGGATGGGATAATGGATGGATGGATGGATGGATAATGGATGGATGGATGGAATAATTGCTGGTTTGAATAACGGAAGGATGGATGGATGGATAATGGATGGATGGGATGATGGATGGATGATGGATGGATGGGATAATGGATGGATGGATGGATGGATAATGGATGGATGGATGGATGGATGGATGGAATAATGGATGGTTTGAATAACGGATGGATGGATGGATGGATGGATAATGGATGGATGGGATGATGGATGGATGATGGATGGATGGGATAATGGATGGATGGATGGATGGATGGATAATGGATGGATGGAATAATGGATGGATGGAATAATGGATGGATTGAATAATGGATGGATGGATGGATGGATAATGGATGGATGGGATGATGGATGGATGATGGATGGATGGGATAATGGATGGATGGATGGATGGATGGATAATGAATGGATGGATGGATGGATGGATGGAATAATGGATGGATGGATAATGGATGGATGGATGGATGGAATAATGGATGGATGGATGGATGGATGGATGGATGGATGGATGATGGATGGATGATTTGAATAATGGATGGATGGATGGATGGATAATGGATGGATGGTCATAAAGAGGACTTCTCCTTATCTCCAGACAGAGGAAGCAGCTTTGCCTCTGAACAGAAACATCTGACCCAAAATGGCCTCCAACAGTGTTGACCCACCCATCATGACAGAGCAGGAGGAGCTACAGAGGAGAGCCAATCAGGTCACAGATGAGGTAATGACATCACTGAGGAAGGTTTTCTTTTGTTCAGAATGACCAGAGGTCTCATTTCTAAAGCTGCTTACCCACTAAACGGGTCTGAAAACTGCGTAAGTCAATTTCTACACCAAGTTTGAGATTTATATTAAATAGCTAAATAGCTTCATAACAATAACAAACCGCTTTGATGTTTTTCAGTCTGGTTTCCGTGGTAACCAAAGCACTGAGACTGTCCTAGTCAAAGTTTTCAATGACATCAGCATAAATACAGACTGTGGTAGAACCACAGTGCTGGTTCTGTTGGACCTCAGTGTTGATCATGATATATTATTGGAACGACTGGAGAGCTGGGTCGGACTCTCTGGTACAGGACTTGGCTGGTTCGAGTCTTACCTAAAGAACAGGGACATCTTTGTTTCAATAGGAAACTTTTCATCAGAACGAACATAAATCATATGTGGGGTGCCCCAGGGCTCCATCCTGGGGGCCCTCTTATTTAATATCTACACGCTCCCACTAGCCCAGATTATAACAACCAATAACATTAGCTACCATAACTATGCAGATGATACTCAGCTCTACATTACAATGTCACCAGGTGACTCTGAACCCATCTAAATGCATCGAGCAAATCAATGGATGGATGTGCCATAACTTTCTCCAGCTGAACAGAAACAAAACAGAAGTGATTATTTTTGGACTTAAAGAGGAAGGATCAACAATCAGCACACAGCTTCAGTTAATCCAGCTAGAAACTACTGATCAGGCCTGAAATCTAGGTGTAGTAATGGACTCAGACCTGAACCTCCAGGGTCACATAAAGGTCAATAACAAGGTCAGCCTTCTATCACCTGAAGAACATTTCTAGGATTAAAGGACTGATGTCACAACAGGACCTAGAAAAACTCATCCAACATCCCTAGAATCAGAACCAAACATGGAGAAGCAGCTTTCAGTTTCTATGCTCCTCTAATCTGGAACAAACTTCCAGAAAACTGCAAAGCTGCTGAAACACGGAGTTCCTTTAAATCAGAACTAAAACGTATCTGTTTAGAGCTGCTTCTAAGTAATGTTTTAATGTATCATGTTTTGTGTATGCTTTTTGCTTTATTGCTGTTTTTACTTTTCATGCTTTGTCTGTGTTTTACTGCAGTTTCTTATTCAGAATGATTGATGATCCTTATTTCATTTCAGCCGAGTCAGAACAGAACCTGAGTCCAAACAAAGCTAAAAATAATCAGGTGGACCTCAGAGGGTTCACTTCACACAATAGCACACCTGTACCAGGTGACATCAGCCTCAGGACAACAGCACCTGGCTCACCTGGTTGCCATAGAGACAGCTGGTCGCCCTGTGCAGGCAGAAATGAGGTCAGAGATTCAATGGGGTGGGGGGGGTTCTAAACTCATACACACATTATCAGCGTCTCAGTGGGGACGTCCCCGGAGACAGACAGGATGTTTACAGAAGACGAGCAGAACCTTCATCACATCATCATGTTTGGGCCCAGTATAAACAATCTGGTTCTGGTGCTTCACACTGCAGCTGTGGGTCCAGTCTGAGATCTAACTGGTGTAAACCGACCGTGGCCGATCCAAACCATCCTGATACAACCAGAAATTAGTGTAAACTAATGCTGCATTTTAATATTAATGCTCTGTGTTGCAGTCCCTGGAGAGCACGAGACGGATGGTTCAGCTGGTGGAGGAGGTGGGCTCACACACATATATAAGGATATACACATATATACAGATACACACACATATATATATATATACAGATATACACACACATATATACAGATACACACACATATATATATATATACAGATATACACACACATATATACAGATATACACATATATTCGATACACACATATATATATACAGATACACACATATATACAGATACACACATATATACAGATACACACATATATACAGATATACACACATATATACAGATACACACATATATACAGATATACACACAATATACAGATACACACATATATACAGATATACACACATATATACAGATATACACATATATACAGATATACACACATATATACAGATACACACATATATACAGATATACACACATATATACAGATACACACATATATACAGATACACACATATATACAGATATACACACATATATACAGATACACACATATATACAGATATACACACATATATACAGATACACACATATATACAGATATACACACATATATACAGATATACACACATATATACAGATACACACATATATACAGATACACACATATATACAGATATACACACATATATACAGATATACACACATATATACAGATATACACACATATATACAGATACACACACATATATATATATATATACAGATATACACACACATATATACAGATACACACATATATAAGGATATACACATATATACAGATACACACACATATATATATATATATATATACAGATATACACACACATATATACAGATATACACATATATAAGGATATACACATATATACAGATACACACACATATATATATATATACAGATATACACACACATATATACAGATATACACATATATAAGGATATACACATATATACAGATACACACACATATATATATATATACAGATATACACACACATATATACAGATATACACATATATTCGATACACACATATATATATGCAGATACACACATATATACAGATACACACATATATACAGATACACACATATATACAGATACACACATATATACAGATATACACACATATATACAGATACACACATATATACAGATACACACATATATACAGATATACACACATATATACAGATACACACATATATACAGATATACACACATATATACAGATATACACACATATATACAGATACACACATATATACAGATATACACATATATACAGATACACACATATATACAGATACACACATATATACAGGTATACACACATATATACAGATATACACACATATATACAGATACACACATATATACAGATACACACATATATACAGATACACACATATATACAGATATACACACATATATACAGATACACACATATATACAGATACACACATATATACAGATACACACATATATACAGATATACACACATATATACAGATACACACATATATACAGATATACACACATATATACAGATACACACATATATACAGATACACACATATATACAGATATACACACATATATACAGATACACACATATATACAGATACACACATATATACAGATATACACATATATACAGATATACACATATATACAGATATACACACATATATACAGATATACACATATATACAGATATACACACAAAAATACAGATATACACATATATACAGATATACACATTTATACAGATATACACATATATACAGATATACACATATATACAGATACACACATATATATAGATATACACATATATACAGATATACACATATATATACAGATACACACATATATACAGATATACACATATATACAGATATACACATTTATACAGATATACACATATATACAGATATACAGATATATACAGATATACACACATATATACAGATATACACATATATACAGATATACACACATATATACAGATATACACATATATACAGATACACACATATATACAGATATACACATATATACAGATATACACACATATATACAGATACACACATATATACAGATACACACATATATACAGATATACACATATATACAGATACACACATTTATACAGATACACACATATATACAGATACACACATATATACAGATATACACATATATACAGATATACACATTTATACAGATACACACATATATACAGATACACACATATATACAGATATACACATATATACAGATATACACATTTATACAGATATACACACATATATACAGATATACACATTTATACAGATATACACACATATATACAGATACACACATTTATACAGATATACACACATATATACAGATACACACATATATACAGATATACACATATATACAGATATACACACATATATACAGATATACACATTTATACAGATATACACATATATACAGATATACACACATATATACGATATACACATATATACAGATACACACATATATACAGATATACACACATATATACAGATACACACATATATACAGATATACACATATATACAGATATACACATATATACAGATATACACATATATACAGATATACACATTTATACAGATATACACATATATACAGATACACACATATATACAGATATACACACATATATACAGATACACACATATATACAGATATACACATATATACAGATATACACACATATATACAGATACACACATATATACAGATATACACATATATACAGATACACACATATATACAGATATACACACATATATACAGATACACACATATATACAGATACACATATATACAGATACACACATATATACAGATATACACATATATACAGATATACACATATATACAGATACACACATATATACAGATACACACATATATACAGATACACACACATATATACAGATATACACACATATATACAGATATACACACATATATACAGATATACACACATATATACAGATATACACATATATACAGATACACACATATATACAGATATACACACATATATACAGATATACACACATATATACAGATATACACACATATATACAGATATACACATATATACAGATATACACATATATACAGATACACACATATATACAGATACACACATATATACAGATACACACACACATATATACAGATACACACACATATATACAGATATACACACATATATACAGATACACACATATATACAGATACACACATATATACAGATACACACACATATACAGATATACACACATATATACAGATACACACATATATACAGATATACACACATATATACAGATACACACATATATACAGATACACACATATATACAGATACACACATATATACAGATACACACACATATATACAGATATACACACATATATACAGATATACACACATATATACAGATATACACACATATATACAGATATACACATATATACAGATACACACATATATACAGATATACACACATATATACAGATATACACACATATATACAGATATACACACATATATACAGATATACACATATATACAGATACACACATATATACAGATACACACATATATACAGATATACACACATATATACAGATATACACACATATATACAGATATACACACATATATACAGATACACACATATATACAGATATACACATATATACAGATACACACATATATACAGATATACACACATATATACAGATATACACATATATACAGATATACACATATATACAGATACACACATATATATACAGATATACAAATATATACAGATACACACACACACACATTTTTTGTCGGCTTCTATCATAATGTGCTCTGCAACTCACTTCCTGCTCAGAGAGGTGGGGGCGCCGAACTCCAAAACCCCAGCGGGAACTGTTTCAAAATAAGACCCAGAGCTGAGAGACAGAGAGTAAAAAACAACACACACAAACATATATTCTTTTAAGACGCACCTGCAGATGGGAGCCAGACAAGATCTGACTCATTCTCTTACAAGGCTGAACCATTTTTATTTGAAAAAGAACAAAGAACATATCACATGACTTCTCTCTCCTCCTTCTACATCTTGACAGGTCATTTATTTTCTCCAGGTCTCTTGACCGTACCATGAACTGGGTTATAACATGACTTAGAGTTATAGCTGATCCTCCCTGCTTTCAATTCATATCTTTACTCAAGAGTTTGTTTACTTAAAACCTTCAACCCTATAAAATACAGATATACAAACATATATACAGATATACACATATATACAGATATACACACATATATACAGATACACACATATATACAGATACACACATATATACAGATATACACATATATACAGATATACACATATATACAGATATACACACATATATACAGATATACACACATATATACAGATACACACATATATACAGATACACACATATATACAGATATACACACATATATACAGATATACACATATATACAGATATACACATATATACAGATACACACATATATACAGATATACAAACATATATACAGATATACACACACACATATACAGATATACACACACATATATACAGATATACACACACATATATACAGATATACACACATATATACAGATATACATATATATACAGATAAACACACACATATATACAGATATACATATATATACAGATATACACACACACATATATACAGATATACACACACACACATATACAGATATACACACACATATATACAGATATACATATATATACAGATATACACACACACATATACAGATATACATATATATACAGATATACCCACACATATATACAGATATACATATATATACAGATATACACACACACATATACAGATATACACACACATATATACAGATATACATATATATACAGATATACACACACACATATACAGATATACACACACATATATACAGATATACACACACATATATACAGATATACATATATATACAGATATACACACACACATATATACACATACATATACAGATACACACATATATACAGATATACACATATATACAGATACACACATATATACAGATATACACACATATATACAGATATACACATATATACAGATATACACATATATACAGATATACACATATATACAGATATACACATATATACAGATATACAGATATATACAGATATACACACATATATACAGATATACACATATATACAGATATACACACATATATACAGATATACACACATATATACAGATATACACATATATACAGATATACACATATATACAGATATACACATATTACAGATATACACACATATATACAGATACACACATATATACAGATACACACATATATACAGATACACACATATATACAGATATACACATATATACAGATATACACATATATACAGATATACACATATATACAGATATACAGATATATACAGATATACACACATATATACAGATATACACATATATACAGATATACACACATATATACAGATATACACACATATATACAGATATACACATATATACAGATATACACATATATACAGATATACACATATATACAGATATACACACATATATACAGATACACACATATATACAGATATACACATATATACAGATACACACATATATACAGATATACACATATATACAGATACACACATATAAACAGATATACACATATATACAGATACACACATATATACAGATATACACATATATACAGATACACACATATATATATACAGATATACACATATATACAGATATACACACATATATACAGATATACACATATATACAGATATACACATATATACAAATACACACATATATATATACAGATATACACATATATACAGATACACACATATATACAGATACACACATATATATATACAGATATACACATATATACAGATACACACATATATACAGATACACACATATATACAGATATACACATATATACAGATACACACATATAAACAGATATACACATTTATACAGATACACACATATATACAGATATACACATATATACAGATATACACATATATACAGATATACACATATATACAGATACACACATATAAACAGATATACACATATATACAGATACACACATATATACAGATATACACATATATACAGATACACACATATATACAGATATACACATATATACAGATATACACACATATATACAGATATACACACATATATACAGATATACACATATATACAGATATACACATATATACAGATATACACACATATATACAGATATACACACATATATACAGATATACACATATATACAGATACACACATATATACAGATATACACATATATACAGATATACACATATATACAGATACACACATATATACAGATACACACATATATACAGATATACACATATATACAGATACACACATATATACAGATATACACATATATACAGATATACACATATATACAGATATACACACATATACAGATACACACATATATACAGATATACACATATATACAGATATACACATATATACAGATATACACATATATACAGATACACACATATATACAGATACACACATATATACAGATATACACACATATATACAGATACACACATATATACAGATATACACATATATACAGATACACACATATATACAGATATACACACATATATACAGATACACACATATATACAGATATACACATATATACAGATATACACATATATACAGATACACACATATATATATACAGATATACACATATATACAGATACACACATATATACAGATACACACATATATACAGATACACACATATATACAGATACACACATATATACAGATACACACATATATACAGATATACACACATATATACAGATATACACATATATACAGATATACAGATATATACAGATATACACACATATATACAGATATACACACATATATACAGATATACACACATATATACAGATATACACACATATATACAGATATACACACATATATACAGATATACACATATATACAGATATACAGATATATACAGATATACACACATATATACAGATATACACACATATATACAGATATACACATATATACAGATATACACATATATACAGATATACACACATATATACAGATATACACATATATACAGATATACAGATATATACAGATATACACACATATATACAGATATACACACATATATACAGATATACACACATATATACAGATATACAGATATATACAGATATACACACATATATACAGATATACACACATATATACAGATATACACACATATATACAGATATACACACATATATACAGATATACACACATATATACAGATATACACACATATATACAGATATACACATATATACAGATACACACATATATACAGATATACACACATATATACAGATATACACACATATATACAGATATACACACATATATACAGATATACACACATATATACAGATATACACACATATATACAGATATACACATATATACAGATATACACATATATACAGATACACACATATATACAGATATACACACATATATACAGATATACACATATATACAGATATACACATATATACAGATACACACATATATACAGATATACACATATATACAGATATACAGATATATACAGATATACACACATATATACAGATATACACACATATATACAGATATACACATATATACAGATATACACACATATACAGATACACACATATATACAGATATACACATATATACAGATATACACATATATACAGATATACACATATATATACAGATATACACACATATATACAGATATACACACATATATACAGATATACACATATATACAGATATACACATATATACAGATATACACATATATACAGATATACACACATATATACAGATATACACATATATACAGATATACACACATATATACAGATACACACATATATACAGATATACACACATATATACAGATATACACATATATACAGATATACACATATATATACAGATATACACATATATATATACAGATATACACACATATATACAGATACACACATATATATATACAGATATACACATATATATATACAGATATACACACATATATACAGATATACACATATATACAGATATACACACATATATACAGATATACACATATATACAGATATACACATATATACAGATATACACATATATACAGATACACACATATATACAGATATACACATATATATACAGATATACACACATATATACAGATATACAGATATATACAGATATACACACATATATACAGATACACACATATATACAGATATACACACATATATACAGATATACACACATATATACAGATACACACATATATACAGATATACACACATATATACAGATATACACACATATATACAGATACACACATATATACAGATATACACACATATATACAGATATACACACATATATACAGATATACACACATATATACAGATATACACATATATATACAGATATACACATATATACAGATATACAGATATATACAGATATACACACATATATACAGATATACACACATATATACAGATATACACACATATATACAGATACACACATATATACAGATATACACACATATATACAGATATACACACATATATACAGATATACACATATATACAGATATACACATATATACAGATATACACATATATACAGATACACACATATATATATACAGATACACACATATATATACAGATATACACACATATATACAGATATACAGATATATACAGATATACACACATATATACAGATACACACATATATACAGATATACACACATATATACAGATATACACACATATATACAGATACACACATATATACAGATATACACATATATACAGATACACACATATATACAAATACACACATATATATATACAGATACACACATATATACAGATATACACATATATACAGATATACACATATATACAGATACACACATATATACAGATATACACATATATACAGATACACACATATATACAGATATACACATATATACAGATACACACATATATACAGATATACACATACAAGTCTGTATTTCTACCTATATTAGGACTTTATATTGACTTCCATTCATTTTAATAGCTGCATTTATGTTTAACCCTAACCACAACTTAAACATAATTCACACCATACCTCTAAACCTAAAAAAGGGGGTCCAGCATATTAGGACCAGGCTTTGGCCCCTATAAGGTCCATCGGTCCTCAGAAGGTTAGAGAATATGCCAGGAAAGGTCCTAAATAGGATAGCAATACAAGAACACACACAGGGATCACATCCTGCCATAAAACACACTACATGAACAATGGGCTCAGATTCACATCTTTAATGAATTCATTTTCATGACTCTAATTGTTCTTTGCAGACAGAAACAGTCAGAGGTGGCGGATCAAATTATGGAATTAAATATTTGCTTTTTATTAAACAAACTTTGACACCAAAGATCTCCAAGCATCTCTGAATTCTTCTCAAACAGGATCAAACATAAAGTGTCATAAAACAATCTGTGCAAAGAATCTTTTTTTTTAAGTTTATAAAATATGGTGTAAATGTATTTTCCGTTTTAATATCAATTTGCGATATTTACAGTTGAAACCAGAAGTTTACATACCCCCAATAAAAACACACATCCAGCTTCTTTTATACTATCTGAAGTGAAATGAGACGAAATCTCTCTTGTTTTAGGTCAGAATTACTCAGATTATTTTTCTATTTGCAAAAAGCAGCACTAATGAGAGGAAGAATATGTCAAAGATTTATTTATTAATGTCTTCAAAGCCAGGTCCCTCGTTTATCATCCGTCCTCACACTCAGATCTGTTCGTATACAGGAACAATGTTACGCATACTGTGGTATTTACCATGCTGTAGTTGTGCGTAGAAATGTTGGTAAATAGAAGAACAGCTCTGACCATGCGTACACACAGCATCTACATGATAAGAAAAACATGATAGCAATGTCCAGCCATCACACCGCTCAGGAAGGAGACGGGTTCTGTGTCCTAGAGGTGAGCGTATTTTGGTCTGAAATGTGTCAATCGACGGCAGAACAGAAATCATAGACACTGAGAAGCTGCTGCTGAAGCTGGTAGCACAGAGTCATCATCCAGAGGGAATGGAACGACATGGGCTGAAAGGCCGCTCAGCGAGGAGGAAGCCATTACTCCAGAACAAAGATACATGCACACAGAGACAAAGATTTTCAGCCTGGGGACACCGTCCCTACTGTGAAGTGCGGAGGTGGCAGTATCATGCTGTGGGGCTGTTTTGCTGGAGGAAGAACTGGTCTACTTCATAAGAAAGAAGGCATCATAGGGAAAGATCATTAAGTGTAAATATTGTAGCGACATAAAGCTGGAGTCCAAATGGTTCAATGAGCCTCAGCATCCAGCCAGACTGGTTCCAGGGAGAACAGAGTCCATGTTCTGGTGGGTCCGGCATCTACAGAGGATCCGTGTTAAAATGCAAACCTGACCCGGTTCTACTGGTTCTGTCCGGAGGAATGGGCCAGAACTTCAGCAAACTGCTGGTGGAAGGCAACCCAGTACGTTTGACCCGATCCAGACAATAAAACCAAAAACTGAGATGATGGAAAGTATCTTAAAATTCTCTGTCTCGTTGTTTTGGCATCTAGCTGACGGAAATAAAGTCAGTGACCCTAAATGACCTTCAACAGGAGCCGTTTAGTCTGACCTACTGTCAGATACTGACCGTGTATGTAAACTTCTGGTTTCTGTTACATTTCAGTTTTCCTTAAAATCTCTTGTTTTTAGTTCAGAGGATAACAGTTGGGTCTTTTTGGAGATGATTATTTTACAACCTAGATATAAATGCATGTAGGGGGCGGAGCCTACTGTCTAACTGGTGATGATGGTTTACCTGACGATCCCCTGCAGGAATGTTCTGTTGAAGGTGTTTTTGTTTTCCCCTTGCAGAGCAAAGATGTTGGGATCAGAACTGTGGTGATGTTAGATGAACAAGGAGGTAAACGATCTGATTTATCACAATATTTTACAGTAAGGGAGGAACACACAATCATAGTTCTTTCATATATCTGGAGTTTCATTTATCAGAAGCAGCTGATTATTTCTCTGTTTCTGTAAGTAGATGTTCCACCTTGATGCTGACATACATACTGTTTAAAACATCTCACCAGATTATGACTCAGAATAAACCACATTATCATTAATCTAAGATTTTATAAAGTGAAACAGAACTAAGTGTGACTAAAATAGGAATACACCACTACAAACCTTTGGGCCAATGCCGATATCTGATATTAACATTGCTGTTATGGAGGATAACCCATATTAATCAACGTTCTATATATTCTCTATCAGCGCTGAGAAAAAATAACACCGCTAACATCACTTCAATGTTTCAGTTAAACATCCCACAATCCTTTGCTGCATCCCTATCAGTGTCAAAGCAAACAGATGGAAATAAACGTCAGTCGTTAACAGGGAAGCACAATATATCGGCATCAGCGTCGGTACTGGACGATGTTAGTCCAACGTATCAGTATCGGCCCGATAAATAAATCTGGGTCGATATTAACAACCGCTGTTAGTTTCCATCTCTTTTTGTTTCTTAATGGGGGGGGGCGTGTGTCTTGTGACAGTGATGGTGAGGCAGCAAAGGATTGTGGGATGTTTAACTGAAACATGTTAGAGCTTTTTTTCATGGTGTCAAAAGGCTAGGGAAATATATTCTATAAATAATAATAGTAAGTATTGGTTTTCGATCATAATAACAGGGTTAATATCGGATATTAATATTGGCCCAAATTGTCATATTTGGGCTTTCTTACTTGTGCCACCCTCACCTTCACCCAGCACCACCTTAAAGAGCAACTCACCCCCCTACCAGAGTCTAACTCCGCCCACATGTCCTGTCTCAAAAATGTTCCAGAAGGAGGCGTGGCCTAGGGACGGTGGGGGGGGGGCTGGGCGGAGTCAACACTTCCTTGTTATTCCAACTCACTGTGGAGGCGTGGCTGAGACTGGGCTTCTTTTATACCCCACAGGGGCAGAATGGCTGACCTCAGCAATAGAGGCGGAGCCAGTAGCAATGCCCGATTCAAATTCAAGTGCAGAGTAGAGTTTTAACCGGAAGAGGGCGCCACACTGACGGTTTTTGGTAGATTTCTAGTAAACATGTAGAAAGCACTGTTAGACACTCATTTATACAGTTTACCGGGAAAGAAAAAGTAGATTTGTGGGAGTGTTGCCCTTTAAACTTGCTGTTCCTAACAGAGCAGCTGGAGCGGATTGAAGAGGGCATGGAGTCCATCAACAGGGACATGAGGGAGGCAGAGAAGAACCTGACGGACATGGCTCAGTGCTGCGGCCTGTGCATATGGCCGCTCAGGAAGTACGACCCTCGCCGCTGCTCAGCTGGCCGCCACTCAACGCATACTGGTGCCCAGTTCCATTAGAAACAGATTGAAAAATATCTAACATGATTATCTAGCTGCAAAATGATCAGATTTCAGTCTGGTTTAAACAACAGAGTGTGATTATGCAGAGGAGCGTCTCTTCAGGTTGAGCTGACAGCTGAAACCTGATGGAACTGGGCACTGTACTGGGACCAGTGTGCAGATACTGGTCCTGACTGGGAGTTGTTTTACGTTGCTACCGGCTGCTTTTTCAGTTCATGCTTGCAGCTTCTTTTGAACATGCCTGGGTGTGTCTGTGTTTTCTGCTTCACCCTCCTCCTCCTCCTTAGAGCAATTGGAGCGAATAGACGAGGGCTTGGATCAGATCAACTCTGACATGAAGGAGGCAGAGAAAAACCTGACTGACCTGGGGAAATGCTGCGGCCTCTGCAGCTGTGAGAAGTAGGTGGAGGCGCATCCGTCAGTGAACCTGCAGCACCTAACCAACCAGGACGTTCATGTAGCGCTTCTGTTGCTAGCTCGCTTTGCTCCAAGAGATCCAACCCTCATCATGTCTTCCCTCTAAGCAGCCAGATTTCCTTCTCCTCTGTCTCAGTGGTCCACATCGGGTCTTCTCCAGGGTGTTTGAACGATGCAACACAATTTCTAACACAACAAAAAGCTGTTGTAATTCTTTAGCTGAAGGAATAAAACTAACAAGAGAAAATCCGATTTTGGCTCCAACCAGAAAACCTGGCAAGTCTGAAACACTCCTAATTTACTGATAACAGACGAACCAGAACTAATAAAGAAAGAAAAGATAAAATTGGTTTAGATTAAATGTATCTTTATCCATCAGTTTTAATTTAAAAAAACACAGAAGAAGCAACAGACACACAAGAACAAAGCAAAATAAAGAAGAAAAGATCTAATATTAACTTATACATAGAAAATTAATGAAGTTATTTACCTCAATTAGATCAAGTTCAGTCCAAAATTATTCATACACCCCTGACAGATTTATTTTTGATTTAACCAAGAAGTTTGTTTATCATAGAAAATAATACAACAAATCTGATCATCTGTAACTGCTGGAGCTTTTTCAGGCCTGATATTCCATCTTTTATCCACTTTGTCTCGTTTTAAACTTGATTTCTACGGAGCGCCGTTTGTTAAGCTACACACTCAAAAATAACACCCATAATTTGGGTTATTTCGCCCGTCATAGGGGTTCATATTTTTAAGTCATATTTTCACATGGTATTCATTCATTTATAAAGGTCACAATTTATTCTTAAATATTTAATTAGCAAGCTAATTATTTAGTTAATATTTAGCTTGAAACTGTGACATTTATAAATTAATAAATAACATGGATGGAAATATGAAACCCATTATTTTTTCCTTGTATAAAGGTAAATAACCCAAATTATGGATGTTAATTTTTGAGTGTGTAACTTTACAAACGGCGCCCCGTAGATTTAATGTTTTAGGAGCAAATCTGGTCTGAAGCCGAATAAAGAGGCAGAGTCCAAAGAAAGCGTCTGACAGAAAGAAAGCAGAAGGTCTGCCTGCTGTGAAGGAAGACGTGAAGGAAGTGAGGATGCTCTGTGCTGAACATGACATGAACACAACCGGAGGACATTCATGACGTCACCTTCTCCCCCTCAGACTGAAAGCCTTTGAAGAGAGCGGGGCGTACAAGGCGGTTTGGGGCGGAGCCTCCAACCAGGACGGCGTCGTGTCCAATCAGCCTCCGACGTCTCGGGTCGTCGACCAACGAGAGCAAATGATGATGAGTGGAGGACACATCCGCAGGTACGGAGAGGCTAATACCTGCCAGGTGATCCGAGCTGTCATTGACCCACAGGCAGCTGCTCAAGCACACCGTGTCATCACCTACAGGACGTGTCCTCCTTTGTTTCAGGGTGACTAACGACGCGCGCGAGGATGAGATGGAGGAGAACCTGACCCACGTGGGAAGCATCGTGGGGAACCTGAAGAGTATGGCTCTGGACATCGGCAACGAGCTGGAATCACAGAAAGATCAGATCGACCGCATCCATGAGAAGGTACAAAGCTCCTGGTTCTGCTCGCCAGGATGAGGCCGGAAAACTCGATTCAAACACACCAGGGACTCCAGTCCGTGTCCAGGACTCAGACTCCAGTCCTAGACACTCAGACTCCAGTCCGTGTCCAGGACTCAGACTCCAGTCCTAGACACTCAGACTCCAGTCCGTGTCCAGGACTCAGACTCCAGTCCTAGACACTCAGACTCCAGTCCGTGTCCAGGACTCAGACTCCAGTCCTAGACACTCAGACTCCAGTCCGTGTCCAGGACTCAGACTCCAGTCCTAGACACTCAGACTCCAGTCCGTGTCCAGGACTCAGACTCCAGTCCTAGACACTCAGACTCCAGTCCGTGTCCAGGACTCAGACTCCAGTCCTAGACACTCAGACTCCAGTCCGTGTCCAGGACTCAGACTCCAGTCCTAGACACTCAGACTCCAGTCCGTGTCCAGGACTCAGACTCCAGTCCTAGACACTCAGACTCCAGTCCGTGTCCAGGACTCAGACTCCAGTCCTGACTCGAGTCACTTTTCGGGGACTTGGGACTTGACTTGAGCAGCATACCGATGACTTGCACTCGGACTCTGACATGATAAATTGTTATTGTCTGAATTAGCATGTAGCCGATGCTAATGTTAGCTTGTTATATTAGGTCAGATTACTGGAAAAATGTACGGGTTTGTGTACGGGTGACATGTTAATTAAAACATCCACATTTATTTTAAGCATATTTTATTGCTTTTCACATGCTACTGTGTTAGCTTGGTGCTAGCATGGGGGCATTGAGTACAATCTGTTTATAAAATTAAGTAAACCATGTATGGCTGCCATCATTGTAGTCCTAAAATCTAAACCCTGCTCACTTATTTTTGACTTGGACTGGACGATTCTTTTTGGGACTTGGACAGTAGGACCTGGCGACTCGACATGGACTAATCCTAGGGGACTTGGAGTTGAAAACTAAGGACTTGACTGTGACTTGGACTCGAGGGACCTGACTGCAGCCCTGAAACACACCAACAAACACATAAAGTAATGCCAGGTTAATGCCAGACACACGATCATTGGGAAGGTAAAGGATTCAAGCCCCCTTTACTCAAAAACCACTAAATAAAACCAAGTGCAGCATAATTAATAAATCAGAGTCCAGCTGTGAGTAATTGTAATTATGGTGTGGTCCATTTAACTCGGGAGTCGGAACTAGGAGATGGGTTTGACGTCACGCCAGAGTAAACAGCGTTCCGGTCATCTAGTCGGATAAGTCGGGATTCCAATATGGCGACGCCCAGGTAGCCGTCGTTGGTAGTACCTCTGATGAACATCATTTAAAGCTGTACTTTTCATATGCAAAAAATATTTTTTTTTGTTAAGTTTAGACCTGCAGGCTCTACATATGATACAGATTTTAGACATATTCTCCCTACTGTGTAAAACAAACATGTTTCCATCACAGCTACTATTGTTGACACGAGGAGCGGCCATGTTTCTAGTGGGAAGTCTGACTCCGGGGGGCGTTTAGTTGATTTTTCCCACTCGGAAGTCGTAATTTCCGAGTTCCAACTACAAATGGAACGCACCATTTGTCAGAGAGAAGGTGCACGGTGGCCTACAGCGCCCTCTGCAGGTTAAACTGTGTTGATCAGGGCGGGGCTGGAAACTAACCTGTTAAACTCCAGTCTCTGTGCAGAGATCAACTCTCATCAGACTCATGAAACACGTGAATATAATAATAATAACAATGCTGCTCTCTGTCTGTCTGTGCAGGCCAACCTCAACGTGTCCCGCATCAACGCCGCCAACCAGAAAGCTAACAACCTGATGAAGCGATAGGAGGACAGGACCAGACGAGCTGAGCTGCTCTTAGTCTCCTTTAGGACCGCTACCCTTCAGTGGAGAACGCCTGAAGTCTTCTCATTCACATATAAGTCTTTATTGGGACCATAGTTTAGTTCTATAACCCCGAGGATAACTCCAGTTGACCCGACCTTTGGATTATGGAGATTGAATTGGACTGTAGGCTTCACATTTCCTCCCATAATGCATCTCCAGGTCAGCCAGCAGGCCACAGTAATGATCCGTGCAGCAGCAGCATCACCACCATCAGCAGATTTAGAGACGTAGAAATTCACAAAGATGATCAGCTTCTGGCTTCTGGGATGTGGAGAGCATCTTTTCCTTTTTTTTCTTTTAACTCAGTAACCAGTTCAGTTCCCAGTTTGGTCAACCCTCCCCCTCCACAGCTCCTTCTACAGCCTCACACGTTCCTGACTGGCTAAAAACACGTGTGTCATGGCGCCCTCTGCAGGTGTAGGCGGGTATTGCGCACATGAGGCAAACACGCATTTGTCTTCAGAGAAGGATCTCTGGGGACACCAAGCGGTCAAACATGGAACTGCTCCTTCCCGGCCACTCCATCTTCTTTTCTCCCCATGCAGCTTCTGAAATGGAGGTGAAACAACGAAGCGGTGCAGATTAAGAAGTCATTTAAAGGGAAAGCTAATGATTCTGCAAGAGCAACAGGAAAACAGAAACTTTGAAATACTAAATGTTTTGATTTGTATACTTGCATCAGAAATACTGGGCAACTTCATTTTTTTCATGTTTGTTTTATTTTATTTATTGTTATGAATTTATGGTTGTAGGGGGAAATTAGAAGATGGTTTATTATTTATTTACGATCAGAAATTATTTGTTCGTTAACAAAAATTCTAATAGCTATAAACGCAAAAAGCAACACATTTAATTAATTCGACATAAAAATAAATTTAAAATCCCACTCCGAAGAACTTTAATCTCTATAATGCATATTATCTGATATTTGTTGTTTGCAGTAATAGATAATCTGTACATGTAAATATGTATCCTTCTGTTGCTCTTCTTTAGTTCCCCCCCTCCAATATTAACAACTAATAGCTTTACTGTTACCCATGCATGACGTCATCTACAGAAAACTTTATTGTCAGACTTCTGACAAACAAAGCTCATTGTGATGTTCTGTAGCTGAAATAAAACCGACGCTTCACTGAAACGTGAGTTTCTGCTGACTTTGTGTTTGTTTTGTATGGAAATGAAGTGCTTGGTGTGAACGGTTTCCAGGCCAGCAGGGGGCGCGCTGCTGGAGCAAAATGTTGCGCGTGCAAGGGAAGGAAAGAAAAAAAAACAGCATTTCAACGGACTGCGGAGTCTGCGCAATTCTCGTCACTCCGAAGTTTCGGTAGAACCGCAGAGGAAGGAGGAGGAGGAGAACAGCGCCATTTTCATTTTACAGGTAATTGTTTCCAGCTCGTTCTGCTTTACATCAGCGCTGCGGGGTTTGCGTTACTTATTCGGAACAAAACGGCTAGAGACGAGCTTAAGCGGAAAACGGGCGAAAATACGAGAGCAGAGCGAAAAACCGGCGACATTCCGTCCTCCATGTTTGCCGCCGAGAGCCGCGATGAAACCCCAGACTGACGCGGAAAAACAGAGCCCAGGTCCCCGACACAGCCGAGATTAATCCGCAGGTCCACAGCGGCACTACCACGGTCGGTTCTCCGCCCTAACAACGCGTTAAAGCGGCGCACATTGGCGGGGAGTCCGAAGGCGGCAGCCCGACTGAACCATCAGGGAGGAGAGGCTCAACAAAGACACGGCAGCGCGGCTGCTGATTGGCTCACACTGGACACGTGACCTCACGCTACGTTCGTCCTAAATCAGAGTAATTAGCACGTTAACTAATGCGCAAACTGTTTCCGCCTCCGTTAACGCGACCTTCACTCATGGTAGCGACGCAAGAGCTCCAAAAATACGTTTTAAATTACATAGAAATTAATATTATTGGTTGGAAATGAAGGCAATTATAAGTTTTTGAAGTTCTGGGGTTGATTATTTATTACATTTATTTTACAATATGTGTAAAGATGTGGCCAAATTCAGAATTTTCATCACCAAAAGTGACATATTTTCTACATTTTCCTATTTAACCTTTAGCAAAACGTCCCTTTATTACTGTTTTGTTTTTATTTGCCTTCAACATTTTTCCAATTGATTTTATTTAAAAAAAAATATATATACATCTCCACTCTACAGCTATTATTCACTGAATTAGCAACAGGTAAACATGAAAAGAGAGCAAACAATCAAACGTAACAAAATAAGTACTGGCAACAGAAAGATTTTAAAGTTACAGCATAAAAAGCAGTATATGTCTTTACATTTTTAATTATTTGGAGAAAAGAACTGCATTGCCTATCATCTTCAGTGTCCACAGTCAGTGGGGGATCAGACCAAGTAAACAAACAGAATAATTATTTATAATATGAATTAAATAAACCAAAGTGGAGGAGTTTAAGTATCTGGGGGTCTTGTTCACGAATGAGGGAAAAATGGAGCGGGAGATCGATAGACGGATTGGTGGGGCATCTGCAGTTATGCGGGCGCTCTACCGGTCTGTCGTGGTGAAGAGAGAGCTGAGCCAAAAGGCGAAGCTCTCGATTTACCGGTCAATCTACGTTCCTACCCTCATCTATGGTCACGAACTCTGGGTGGTGACCGAAAGAACGAGATCACGGATACAAGCGGCTGAAATGAGTTTCCTCCGCAGAGTGTCTGGGCTCTCCCTTAGAGATAGGGTGAGAAGCTCAGTCATCCGGAGGGGGCTCAGAGTAGAGCCGCTGCTTCTCCACATCGAGAGGAGTCAGTTGAGGGCATCTGGTCAGGATGCCTCCTGAACGCCTCCCTGGTGAGGTGTTTCAGGCACGTCTCACCGGGAGGAGGCCCAGGGGAAGGCCCAGGACACGCTGGAGGGACGATGTTTCTCGGCTGGCCTGGGAGCGCCTTGGGGTTCCTCCTGAGGAGCTGGAACAAGTGGCTGGGGAGAGGGAAGTCTGTGAGTCTTTGCTTAGGCTGCTGCCCCCGCGACCCGACCCCGGATAAGCGGAAGATGATGGATGGATGGATGGATTAAATACACCAGTTAGTTCTAGAGGATGAGAAAAATGAGATGTTTAAAGACTAGTCAGAAAAAACTGGATATACGTTTTAATATGTCTGATATTCCACTGATGAAGATATTTCTAAAAACAACAGATCAAGGAGCTCATGATTAAATCTAAAATAATAATATATAGCTATACGATAATATCAAACTGATAATGTAATGCTTTTTAAAACTAGTAATAACTGAAATACCAATAAAACACAAATTAAACTAGCTAAAATAGTTCAGCTTGAACTAAAATCTAAATAGATGCCAAAGTTAAATGTGTTTAGACATTAATTCTCTCTCAGATCAACAGATCAAACCATTAAAACCAGCAGCAGCAGATGACACTAATCCATTCTGTTGATCAGAGTAAACTTTGTAGCTAAACTTTAACTTGTGTGTGTGTGTGTGTGTATGTGTGTGTGTGTGTATATATATATATATATATATATATATAAACAACACAGTGCTGTGCTCTTAAATAGCTGCCACACCTGTTGAATAAATTAGTTCACTGTCGCTTAATTGAGTCCCGATGAAAGACAATCATCAATGTTTAAGGTCAAAGGTCAAGATTGGGCTTTAAATATATTTGCTGAATATGATCAATTAAAACAAGAATAAAGTCCCTAAACATAATTATAGTACAGAAGAGTAGAGTCAGTCTGTGATTGGTCAGAACCAGAGTGATGTCATCAGTATTCAGTGCAGCTTTTGGCCACTAGATGCTTTATACTACATGAATCTGTTTATCATTCGTCCTTTCTCTTTGTGATTAACACAAAAAAGATAAATGTGATTACAATTTTTTTACTTGTTTCTTAGTCAGAAACAAAATATGAAAACTACCTTGTTTTTCATGTTTGAAGTTTTTGTCTCGGATCAAAAACACAAAATGACAGAATTAGTTTTTTTCATATGTAATTTCTGGGATGTAGATGACCTCGACATTGTTCTGCGTAATAAAATTGGGGTGAGTTAGCGTCACCATGGCAACGCTGGAGCCCCACTCCACATTAATGATGGAGCTTCTTCAAACCGCTACTACGGATCATCATCGTGTTTTAGTGTTAGCTGGTTTCTAACTAGCGTTAGCGGTTGCTATTAGCGACCACAGATGTTACTGGATCATCATCGTGTTTTAGTGTTAGCTGGTTTCTAACTAGCGTTAGCGGTTGCTATTAGCGACCACAGATGTTACTGGATCATCATCGTGTTTTAGTGTTAGCTGGTTTCTAACTAGCATTAGCGGTTGCTATTAGCGACCACAGATGTTACTGGATCATCATCGTGTTTTAGTGTTAGCTGGTTTCTAACTAGCATTAGCGGTTGCTATTAGCGACCACAGATGTTACTGGATCATCATCGTGTTTTAGTGTTAGCTGGTTTCTAACTAGCGTTAGCGGTTGCTATTAGCGACCACAGATGTTACTGAGGGCGCTGCTTAGGGATCAGCTATAAGCAGACTGGACCTCTGACTGTATTAATGTGTGTTAAAATGTTTCAGTGATGATCGACTGCTGTGGAAGCTGAACCCAAGGAGCTCCGCCCACCGCTGTGACTCACCTGAATTATAAATAAAGTTACTGTCAGCTTTTGTTTTCTCTGCTAACACGCATACACTATGGTATAAAAGGCAAAAATAATCATAATAAACCGCATTAAAACCTAGAGGATAGATCCTGCGGCTCCTGGGGGAAACAGATTTAACCCTAACCCTAGCAACCACTAATGCTAGTTAGAAACCAGCTAACACTAAAACACGATGATGATCCAGTAACATCTGTGGTCGCTAATAGCAACCGCTAACGCTAGTTAGAAACCAGCTAACACTAAAACACGATGATGATCCAGTAACATCTGTGGTCGCGAATAGCAACCACTAATGCTAGTTAGAAACCAGCTAACACTAAAACACGATGATGATCCAGTGCGCACGGATTAAAGTATAGATATTTGAGTCATTGTAGCCAGGGCCATGTCCGCGGTAATATTGATCAATTACAGTTTTGTCCCCACAACCTAAAAACATGATGTTCTTTTGTTTGTTTTTTAAACAGTGCATCCACCAGCACAATTTTCAAATATTCAGTATCATATTTAATGCAAGGTGTTCTAATTATGCTGCGCTACCAGCTCCATGCTTCCCAGAGGAAAGACGGACACACACTGTGAGCTTTTAGGACCATTTTCACATATTTTGCAATCGGTTTTTCTTCAAAGCCGTAGAAGAACAAATATTGCATTTGTTGTGCATGGAGTTGAAACAAACCCGGTCACTAGTGAGATCTTAGTCGTATTATTTAAAAGTTAAAGGAATAATACCCTTTTTTCAGTTTAAAGCTCTGAAAAAGGTCCAGCACGATGCCCAAATCAGCGCGCACATAAAACGTCCGCAAACTGAGGCTACATATGAACCTCAAAATGATTTCTGCACCTGACCCCTGCCGGGTTCCATGCAGAGATGAAGGGAAGATTGTTGCGTGTTTTTATCATTCTTCCTCTAGTCTGTCAAACGGATTCTGAGTTGATTGCGCAGAATCCCCTCTTGAACTCTGCTGTGGAGACGGAACGTGTAAACTGCAGCCATTATTTTATGAAGGTTTCGCCGATGTTGTTTAATAGAAATGTTTAATTAACCTTACCTTAACCTATTATTAATTCAAAGATGCAAACTCTGAGGATCAGTATTATTTGTTCTGATAATGAAGCATATGTTTGCGGGAGAAACAGAAAGGCGTTCACAATCTTTAACAACGTTTATTTTCAAGAATAAAAAAAAAATAATCAAAAAAGGTTAAAAACTGCTCCTGACTTGACTCCAAGCCCTCGGCTGTATCAGGATATTGTCGACCGTGGTCTTATTAGTATTCATTTCTGGGGAGTAGAATTTAAATCATTATTAAATTACAATTATTACCGCATTAATCCATTCATAGCAGCACACACGAGACACTTTCATCCACACGCATTCAACACACATACAGTGCACAGAAAGCACTTTTCATACAGGGAATTTAATACTTGACACATTATTATACACTATATATACAGTCAATGTTACACACATGTAAACATATTGCAGATTAGACTAGGCTAATAAACATCCTCCACTCGGCTTTACATACATTTTGACAGCAATCTGTCTCAGACTTTTTTTATCCTATTGTCTTCGATATCACGTTGTGATAATTCAGTTTAAATTGCTGTATTACGTTCGACTGTAATTATAGTAACACTACATCTTAATAATTATTTTAAGTTATGAGTTCTTACCTTATGAGATTGGGGGGGGAAACGAGAGCCGTCAGAGGCGCACAGATGGCTGCAGTAGAATGAAGCAGGAGCTCTATAAATCAATGAGTGGATTAGCCTTTAGCTTAGCTAGCCAGGTTTAGCATCAGAGCTAAAGGCTAATTTCTATACATACAGTCAATGAGTGGATTAGCCTTTAGTTTAGCTAGCCAGGTTTAGCATCAGAGCTAAAGGCTAATTTCTATACATACAGTCAATGAGTGGATTAGCCTTTAGCTTAGCTAGCCAGGTTTAGCATCAGAGCTAAAGGCTCTTTTCTATACCTACAGTCAATGAGCGGATTAGCCTTTAGCTTAGCTAGCCAGGTTTAGCATCAGAGCTAAAGGCTAATTTCTATACATACAGTCAATGAGTGGATTAGCCTTTAGCTTAGCTAGCCAAGTTTAGCATCAGAGCTAAAGGCTCTTTTCTATACCTACAGTCAATGAGCGGATTATCCTTTAGCTTAGCTAGCCAAGTTTAGCATCAGAGCTAAAGGCGCGGGAGCAGAATGGGCGGGGTTACGACAGAAATACACGCCTCGCGAGGGCCAAGCAGGGCCGAGTCTACAGTGAAGATCCCGCCCTTATGCCCTGTTTAGGAACATGCTGCGTCAGAACCGGGGAGGAGGAGTCTGTAAATCCGCCATGATTTCCCCCATGAACGTGGCCATTGTGGTAAACGGGGAGGAGTGCGGAAACGCTGTCCATTATTTATACAGTCAATGGTGGAAACTTTCTGACTGAGAAATATAAAGTGGACTTTTCAGCACAAAGCCTTCATAGGAAGAACTTGGCCCCGCTACACTGCCCCCTGGTGGTGACCCTAGCTTGGTCTGTTCTTCTTCTAAACTAGATGACAACATGTCTAACTGGACTCTGCAGTGGTTCTGGTAATGGTTCTGATGTTCTGCCTCTGCTCTGATGTGTCCCGTTCATCAGGTTAAACTTGGACTCGGTCCCGGCGTCATGTGGGGTGAAGACGATGAAGAAGCTGTGCCTGGAGGAGTAAAGGAAGGGTTCCGATCCAAACCCAGGTTCTCCTACACGGAGGTGAAGATGCTGCTAGATGAGGTGAAGAAGAACAGACACATCCTCCTCAGTGAGTTGACTGACCAAGGTTCTAGAAATATCTGTTTACAGCTGATGTACAGTAGGAAGCCCATCTCCATGTCACCGGATCAGAACTTTTCCAGGTTTCTTTTGTCTCTTCCCAAATATTAGTAGAGATTTTAACATGGGTTTAAACGGTTCCTGAACCAGAGGGAGGAATATTTACTGTAGCAGAACCGAGACACAATGTGTTCTCTGTTCTTTAGTTAAACCTGAGAAAGATGGAGGACGGCAGAAATGGAGACATCTTCAGTGAAGCAGGAGCCGAGAGACTGTGTCCCAATGAGGCCACCGTACAGCACACAGGAATCTTTCCTGGTTGGTTCACTATTAAAGATCCGGGTCAGAACTTTGGAGGGACCATTTTCCCTTCACCCACCCTCGGCAGATTTGTTCTGGATTAGAAACCAGGAAGTCGTCTCTCTAAAGACTGGCTTCTGCACCATCGCCCTAATCTTTGGCTCCGCCCACAACTTCTCCAACTGATCCAGTCAGTCTCCATAAACAACAACATGTTGGTCCTGTTGGAAGATGACTTATGAAATCTGCCAGGGGTATGAATATTTCTGGCCTCCGCTGTTCGTCTCCAGCTCAGTCAGGATGGATGGAGAACATCAGAGATCCTCAGAAAACGTCTGAGAACATCAGAGAACATCAGAATCTTACCAGGATTCAGGTCTGGACTTTGACTAGGCCGTGTTCTGATCTAAACCATCCCATAATACTTGTGGCTGGCGGTAAACCTCCTTCTCCTGGACTCAGCTGACCTGCCTCCCACAGCATGATGCTGCCACCACCATGTCTCACTGGACTCAGCTGACCTGCCTCCCACAGCATGATGCTGCCACCACCATGTCTCACTGTGGGGATGGTGCTTTCAGCTTCTTCTTCTTCTTCTTCCATAAAGGTCAGCCTTGTGAATCTCTGCAGCTCCTCCAGAGCTCCCCCAGTCGTCTCCATGGTAACGCTCTCCTCCTCCACTGCTCTGTTGGTGTCAAAGTTTGGTTCTGGTTTGGATAAATGTGGACAGAGACGTTCTTGTATTTCTAGACTTTCTAAGCCTGTAAATGTAAAATCTGTGTGTCTGCTGTGACCCAGGAACTAGTAAAGTTACCGGGTCATTGAAGCGTTTCAGAAGCCCAACACGGTCGCGCTCACCAGTGTTTCTCCTTCCAGAGAAGTTCAACCGCGGCGTGTCGGTGGACACCAAGAAACAGAAGTGGTCAGAAATCACAGATCAGATCAACGCCCTGGGAGAGAACCACAGAGAGGTTAACCATCTCTACCATCGCTCCCAGTCAATCTGAATCTGCAACCGCACCCATCCTAATCCTCCTCCTTCTTCTTCTTCTCCAGACGCGTCAGATCATGAAGAAGTGGGCCGACCTGAAATGTGACGGGAAGCGGCGGCTCCTGGCCCTGCGGGGCCCCAACGGGCCCAACCTGAGGAAGAAGAGACTGGGCCCCGTGGAGAGGATGGTCCACAGGATCCTGATGATGAGCCCTACCAGAGGTTCAAACAACAACACAAACCATGAATATTCCTTCAGTTCTTTAGTTAGAAAACAACACAAACCATGAATATTCCTTCAGTTCTGGTTAAAAAACAACACAAACCATGAATATTCCTTCAGTTCTTTAGTTAGAAAACAACACAAACCATGAATATTCCTTCAGTTCTGGTTAAAAAACAACACAAACCATGAATATTCCTTCAGTTCTTTAGTTAGAAAACAACACAAACCATGAATATTCCTTCAGTTCTTTAGTTAGAAAACAACACAAACCATGAATATTCCTTCAGTTCTGGTTAAAAAACAACACAAACCATGAATATTCCTTCAGTTCTTTAGTTAGAAAACAACACAAACCATGAATATTCCTTCAGTTCTGGTTAAAAAACAACACAAACCATGAATATTCCTTCAGTTCTTTAGTTAGAAAACAACACAAACCATGAATATTCCTTCAGTTCTTTAGTTAGAAAACAACACAAACCATGAATATTCCTTCAGTTCTGGTTAAAAAACAACACAAACCATGAATATTCCTTCAGTTCTTTAGTTAGAAAACAACACAAACCATGAATATTCCTTCAGTTCTGGTTAAAAAACAACACAAACCATGAATATTCCTTCAGTTCTTTAGTTAGAAAACAACACAAACCATGAATATTCATTCAGTTCTTTAGTTAGAAAACAACACAAACCATGAATATTCCTTCAGTTCTGGTTAAAAAACAACACAAACCATGAATATTCCTTCAGTTCTTTAGTTAAAAAACAACACAAACCATGAATATTCCTTCAGTTCTGGTTAAAAAACAACACAAACCATGAATATTCCTTCAGTTCTGGTTAAAAAACAACACAAACCATGAATATTCCTTCAGTTCTGGTTAAAAAACAACACAAACCATGAATATTCATTCAGTTCTTTAGTTAGAAAACAACACAAACCATGAATATTCCTTCAGTTCTGGTTAAAAAACAACACAAACCATGAATATTCCTTCAGTTCTGGTTAAAAAACAACACAAACCATGAATATTCCTTCAGTTCTTTAGTTAGAAAACAACACAAACCATGAATATTCATTCAGTTCTTTAGTTAGAAAACAACACAAACCATGAATATTCCTTCAGTTCTGGTTAAAAAACAACACAAACCATGAATATTCCTTCAGTTCTTTAGTTAAAAAACAACACAAACCGTGAATATTCATTCAGTTCTTTAGTTAGAAAACAACACAAACCGTGAATATTCCTTCAGTTCTTTAGTTAAAAAACAACACAAACCATGAATATTCCTTCAGTTCTTTAGTTAAAAAACAACACAAACCATGAATATTCCTTCAGTTCTGGTTAAAAAACAACACAAACCATGAATATTCCTTCAGTTCTGGTTAAAAAACAACACAAACCATGAATATTCCTTCAGTTCTTTAGTTAAAAAACAACACAAACCATGAATATTCCTTCAGTTCTGGTTAAAAAACAACACAAACCATGAATATTCCTTCAGTTCTTTAGTTAAAAAACAACACAAACCATGAATATTCCTTCAGTTCTGGTTAAAAAACAACACAAACCATGAATATTCCTTCAGTTCTGGTTAAAAAACAACACAAACCATGAATATTCCTTCAGTTCTTTAGTTAGAAAACAACACAAACCATGAATATTCCTTCAGTTCTGGTTAAAAAACAACACAAACCATGAATATTCCTTCAGTTCTTTAGTTAAAAAACAACACAAACCATGAATATTCCTTCAGTTCTGGTTAAAAAACAACACAAACCATGAATATTCCTTCAGTTCTTTAGTTAAAAAACAACACAAACCATGAATATTCCTTCAGTTCTGGTTAAAAAACAACACAAACCATGAATATTCCTTCAGTTCTGGTTAAAAAACAACACAAACCATGAATATTCCTTCAGTTCTTTAGTTAAAAAACAACACAAACCATGAATATTCCTTCAGTTCTTTAGTTAAAAAACAACACAAACCATGAATATTCCTTCAGTTCTTTAGTTAAAAAACAACACAAACCATGAATATTCCTTCAGTTCTGGTTAAAAAACAACACAAACCATGAATATTCCTTCAGTTCTTTAGTTAAAAAACAACACAAACCATGAATATTCCTTCAGTTCTTTAGTTAAAAAACAACACAAACCATGAATATTCCTTCAGTTCTTTAGTTAGAAAACAACACAAACCATGAATATTCCTTCAGTTCTTTAGTTAAAAAACAACACAAACCATGAATATTCCTTCAGTTCTTTAGTTAGAAAACAACACAAACCATGAATATTCCTTCAGTTCTTTAGTTAGAAAACAACACAAACCATGAATATTCCTTCAGTTCTTTAGTTAGAAAACAACACAAACCATGAATATTCCTTCAGTTCTTTAGTTAAAAAACAACACAAACCATGAATATTCCTTCAGTTCTGGTTAAAAAACAACACAAACCATGAATATTCCTTCAGTTCTGGTTAAAAAACAACACAATCCATGAATATTCATTCAGTTCTTTAGTTAGAAAACAACACAAACCATGAATATTCATTCAGTTCTGGTTCCACGTAAATGTTTCAGATCATCAAAGCTTTAATACCTGACAAATATGACTTCAATAAATATTAAAAAACAGTTTTTAAATGATGGAAATAGCTCCTTGTAGAAAAGTAATCACCCCCATTGGTGATCATGAACTATCTTTGATTAGGCCATATCTGTACAAAGCTGAGCTGAATCGGACAATCCGAACCCAGAGCTGGTTAGAACCAGGAAGTAGGAAGAAAAGGTCACAGATCAGAACCTCAAGGGGAACCATGATCCACACCTGGAGAGCCCCGCCTACCAGAACTCATCCAGGAGGTCCAGAAAACCCAGAACAACATCTAGAGCTCTGCAGGCCTCACTGCCTCAGCTAAGGTCAGAGGTCAAGATTCGATCATCACACAGAGACAAAATGGCCTCCCTGGGAGAGCTGCAGAACCAGAACCACTGCTGACCCAGAAGAACTCAAAGACCCGTCTCACATTTAGCAGAAAACATCCTGATGATCCTGAAGTGTTCTGGGGAAATATTCTGAGGAAGCAGAGACAGAAGTGGACCTTGGAAAAACAGAGTAAGCTTTCAGAGTGGCCTAGTCAAAGTCTGCTAGTGTAGTGTGGTCCTGAAACGCCTCCGACCAGGGAGAGGGGTCAGGGGTCATCATTGCTGATGGACTCGTTAGCTAGCAGCTATTGCTAACTCCAGGGGTGTGATTACTTTCTCCCAGCTCTGATTGTGGAGCTGATGACGCTGAGGCGCCGCTCATTAACGCCTTCCATGTCCGGCTTCTCAGACGGCGGCGCCGATCAGGACCTGAGTCCCGCCGAGGATTTCCCCAGGTCCTTCCAGATGGGTCCGGTTCTGAAGCCGCCGCCCTATTCCTACCTGAGCCTGAACGACAACGCCGAGTCCAACCCAGAAGGTTTCTCCTTCGACATGTCGCCGCTATCCTCGCCAGAGAACGAGCCCGGTAAGCCCGACCGACCCCGACCCGCAGAGTTCTGGCTTTCTGCTGGAGAACCCGGACTTCCATGGTCCAAACGCGGTTATTTATGGAAATCTGTGTAAAGAAAAGGAGAAATTGGTTTCCATTTTAATCTCTATCCGCAGCATTCATCTTTCTTGTCATCCCTATTTATTGATTTTTTCTCCATGTTTACATTCCTAAAATAATTACTTTTATTGCTCCCATAAAAACTCATGTGTTTTTTTTAGGGCTGTTAAAACAAGCGCGTTGGCGCGGGTCGATTCATTTGTAGAATAAACGCCATTAATATGTTTTTAATGCGATTAACGCATGCATGGAATGACCCGCCCTGTTTAACCCACCAGCGCTCGCTCGTCACGTAAACAACATGGCTGAGCCAAACAGCATCTGTGGTTCCATGAGAACGTCTCTTAGGGATTATCGCTTCACGCTGATCCATGCTCTGCTGCAGAAAGAGACGCCGTTATGTCTTTGATGTTCCATCGACTCGCCCCTTTCAGAAGACGTTTCTGGTTGTAAGCGATCAGAAGAAGCGATTGGAACGAGCAGATGATTAATAATGTGTAGCGATTAAATAAACATCAAACAAGCTAGCATAGCTAACCTACACTTCAGAGCTGCAGTGTATTCTGGTTGCAGCTCTGCAAGATAAGCACAAATAATAATAGTGGGAACCAGGAAGTAACGTAAATGTTTGGTGTCACGCCATTTGCACAACCATCACGGTGTTGATGAACAAATAATCCCTCTTATTTTTATGTTTTTTATTCAGAAGAACTCAATTCAAAAACACTGATTCCAGAGAGAAATTAAGTGTTCTTGTAGCTCATCGTTTTTAACTCTTTAAGGAGTTGTTGTAGATCCTGATGGCTGTGGGCAGGAAGGATCTCCTGTAGCAGTCTGTGTTGCAGTCTGACAGAAGACACTCTGTTGCTATAGGATAGTCCCATAAAGAGGACGCTCAGGGTTGTCCAATAATAACCAGAAATGGTCAGCGTCCCAACTGCTACCCTGTGATTATTTAAAATCACATTTTTTATCGTTTGACTTCGGTTTTATCATTTATCGATGTATTTTTACTCCTTATCATCTTTATTTAACACAGAGGTAAAACTTAACTGATAATAAAATAGAAAAGTGTAGTATAAGTCCATGAATGATAAAAACTTTAACTATATAATCATCAAAATCCAGGATCCTCACTAACAGGCCTGCTGGTTTACCTCAGGAGCTCAGTAAAGTGGTGGTTAGTGTCTACTAATGGTGACCAGAGGGTGGCAGCAGAGAGCAGGAAAACGGTACCAGAGAGAGAAGAATACAAGTTGATCCAGTGAAATCACACTAAACTCTCAGAAACATGTTTGTCCTGCTTCATCAATGCAGGAGTTACCTTTGACCCACACAGTCTTCTTCAGGTCCGTCTGGGTGTTCCTCTGTGGTCTCAGCTGGACTCCTCGGTACCGACCAGCTGCTCTTATGATGATGATGATGATGATGATGTTTTCTTGATGTTTCACAGACGAGCTGATCCACTCCTCCTCTGAGTTCGACCAAGCTGAAGATGAAGGTAAAAACTACTCTTTCTTTCTTTCTTTCTTTCTTTCTTTCTTTCTTTCTTTCTTTCTTTCTTTCTTTCTTTCTTTCTTTCTTTCTTTCTTTCTTTCTTTCTTTCTTTCTTTCTTTCTTTCTTTCTTTCTTTCTTTCTTTCTTTCTTTCTTTCTTTCTTTCTTTCTTTCTTTCTTTCTTTCTTTCTTTCTTTCTTTCTTTCTTTCTTTCTTTCTTTCTTTCTTTCTTTCTTTCTTTCTTTCTTTCTTTCTTTCTTTCTTTCTTTCTTTCTTTCTTTCTTTCTTTCTTTCTTTCTTTCTTTCTTTCTTTCTTTCTTTCTTTCTTTCTTTCTTTCTTTCTTTCTTTCTTTCTTTTCCTTTTTTCTTTCCTTTTTTCTTTCCTTTCTTTCTTTTTCTTTCTTTCTTTTCCTTTCTTTCTTTCTTTCTTTCTTTCTTTCTTTCTTTCTTTCTTTCTTTCTTTCTTTCTTTCTTTCTTTCTTTTTTTCTTTTTTCTTTTCTCTATTTTCCTTTGTCTTATTTTTAGATTTCTTTCTTTTTTTCTTCTTTTCTATCTTTTTTTCCTTTTTAGATTTTCTTATTTTTCCTCTTTTTTTCTTTCTTTCTCTCTCCCTCTCTTCCATGGAGCTTCAGTGTTTCCTCTCCTCTGTCCAGCAGCTCCCTCCTCCCAGGACCTTCTGCCCAGAGACATCAGGCAGCGGATCAGACCCGTGTTCACATACTCCAGGACCCATCAGAACCAGAACCACACCAGCTCCCCTCCTGCTGCCTCCTCCTCCTCCTGTGCAGCTCCCCCTCCTCCTTCAGAGTCGCCTAAAGGCTCCAGTTTGACTCCTTCTCTGCTCCTCGCTCCTTCCTCCTCAACATCAGCAGCGTCCATCGGAGCTCCTCCTCCTCCTCCCACTGCAAACTCCTCTTCCTCCCTCCCTCCTCCTCGTCCTCCTCCCTCCTCGTCTTCAAACCTCCCAGGGAGTCCGTCCGTCCTCCCTCCTCTCTCCTCCCAGGACCAGGTGACCCAGCTGGCCTCCCAGAGCCTCCAGCAGCAGCGGGCGGGCCGGATGCTGCTGACGTCCGTGTCCCGGTCCCTGGAGATGCTGGCCCAGTCGGTGCAGCTGCTGGTGGAGAGCCAGCAGGAGTTCGTCCAGGAGTCTCTGCAGTTACAGAGGGAGACGCTGGACGTCCTGAGGGACTTCTCAAACACAGCGCTTCGAATGCTGAGGGATAAAAACAGTGGACAGCCGCTGCCACACCCTCCTCCTCCTCCACCTGGATACCACCATCAACATCCAGCTTCACGGTTCTGAGACGAGCAGCCGTTATCAACGCTGAGAGACAGAATATCTGTGTCTCCCTGAGACTGTCCAAAGACTCGCTGACGTCCTGCTTATTTCCCCGCTGGATCTTCTGCTGGTTTCCACTCTATAAACCCAAATCTACCTGTACCAACACAACCGGATAACAAGATAACTTAAACTTCCCATTTGGTCCGTTTATTTAGGTAAATCACCTGCTTTAACCTGTGAAACCAGAACTGGCTCAGCATTTTATCTGATGATGAAGTTCAAGAAGTGAAAACATGGACGACTCATTAAAATACGGCACAGTGAAAACCTTTAAATCTAAAAATTCATCTTGTTCTGACAGTAGAGAACAGAAAATGAGCTAATGGGCTGTACAGGTGAGCTTCATTAATTTATTCACCATATTTGGGCAGAAATCCTGCTGTGATTAAACTGTTGACTTTCTATTAATAAACTAACATTGTTTTCTGTGGTTTTCTTCTCCAGCCTGGATGTGTTATGGATGTTTTAGATTGTTCCTCCGAGCGTTGACCGTAGGGCGATAAACTTCTGTGTGTTCTGGTTCTAAAAGAAAGAAAATATTTCCTCTCATTTCCAACAAGAACATGGATGTGAAAAGATCCAGACAGGAAGGAAACTGAAATTAAAACAAGTTTATTATGAGAAAATATTTATGGATGAATGTGACGTTTCTATGATTTAAATCATGAACAATAAAATAAATCTGACCCCCAAGACGGCTCGCCCTTTCCGCCAGGAGAGGAGAGAAGGACCTGACCTCGACCCTACTGAGCGTGGACCGTCCCACAGCAGTGTGTGACCAGGCTGATGACCAGCATGAGGAGGAGCTGCCAGGCTATTATAGCCTCTAAAGTAAAGAAGTAGTCACCATGTAAATAATCCAGTCCAATGACGGGGTCAATAACAGAACATCTGGTAGAGAGGATCTGGTTAGTTTGTAATGGTGGTAATTACAGTTGAAGCAGAATTTAGTCAGAGATAAACGGACTCTGGGAGCCTGAGACAAAATGTTACTAGGAGAGGATCCACCAAACACTGATTTAAACATCAGCTCCCAAAATACTCTGAATGAATGATTAACTACCATGTCAGGGAAGCTTTACACATTTATTTAATACTAAACATTTGAACTGCTTTTACAGTTAAGCTGCTACTCAGTTCAGTAGAATGGTTCTCATGTCCGTCTGCCCTTTACTGTCCCTCAGTGGGGAAATCCAGGTGTACCAGCAGCAGGTTACAGGTGCATAGAAACCTCCAGATTCAAACCAAGGTAGGAAATATATATAACAGAATATGAGGCTGTACAGTATGGGCAAACCTACAAGACGAAACTGCACAATCAAGTCTGCTAAATTAGTAAATGAATTTATTGGAACTGGTAAAAAAAAAGTTAAGAAAAAATTAATTTGATTCTTAAGATACCAGAATATATAATTATCTGTTAAATTAAGATGTTTACACTATCACTGTTTGTAATGTTTGTTTTTTCTAAACTATCAACTCTAAATAGAAAAAATCTGTTTAAAACGGAGTTTAGGATAATCCTTTAACTGTTAGTGAAATATAAACTGTAAACTGCTTTTAAATCAACTAATGTCGCAGTTTCTCTACTGGAACCATTTACATGACCCTCCCAACATGGCGGACATGTTGACGTCCAGCTGATGCCCTTTGTGGGCGGGACTTCTGGGTCTCCCGCTCCGTGATTGGCGGGTCCATCCCCTAGCCCCCAGTGCGCAGACTCGAGCTTCTCTCCGGTACAATGGCGGCAGTCGGAGCGTCGTCCTTCGTGTTTTCTCGGCTTTTTGTCCACGGAGCAGCAGCGGGAGAGTTAATAAAGCTGGAAGATAGAAACAGCAGCAGCTGGTGAACTCTGGAAAGAAGAGAAACGGTTTGAAGCTCAGCTGGAACTGCTCAGTAACTGTTAAAGGAAAGTTTGGAGAGAGAAAAGCTAGCAGAGATGTGGAGACAGCAGGTCAAACAGCGACTGGATGCAGCAGAGGAGCAGAGACACGAAATACTGGATGCTGCTTTCAGCCCCGAAGATCTGCTGCAGACATCAGGTCTGGATATTTATATTCTTCATCTCAGCTTCCAGGGAGCTGCTGGCTTTAGAGCCTTTATGATGCAGAAGTAGGAGTTTATCCAATATGGCCGCCGCACATTAGCAATGTGGTTAAAGTTTATTATCACTGATAGTTTGTGTCACATGTGCTGCTGTAAAAGATCCACCTGTGAACTTTAATGTTTGAAGACACTATTAACTTCTATTAATTAGCATATGAACCATGTTGAATCAAGTGAGGTACAGGAGGACTGATAAAACTGAGTTAATATATGGTTATAATTTATGTTTTTATTATTATTAGTTTCACAAACTGTTTAAAAGGAGATCAGTCTAGTGGAGAATATTTCAGTCCAGTTCCTTCTTTTATCAACCGTGGTTACGCTAAGATCTGTGCATATTTCATACATAGGAACAATGTTACGCATAGTGTGGTATAGACTTTTATACTTGGGGTGGCCAAGGTTATTTCAGGGGTCCATAGACTATGACAATAAATGTGTTTATCGAACAATCAATTGCAATCAGAGTTTCTGAATGTTGAAATATATTTAAGTACACAATAAGCACACAGAAGATGAGATTTGTGAAAGTAATTTGGAGTTTATCTGAGAGGAATAAAACTCACACTGACAGAAAACAAATTATAATTGACTGACTGTGATGCAAAGGCAGTCTGGTGCATTAGGCAGTGAAAAATGTCTACAGACGAAGCAGTAGGAAGAGTATTCAAACCAAGAATTGTCTCCAGGAGCTGTTGAATGACCTCTTCCTTGTTCCATGCTGTGTTGTGGGGAATTTTGTCAGACACGACTGAACAGGACCCTTTTCTTTTGATCTTGAAATATCTGGAATACAAATAAAATGGCCATTGAAGTTAAGGGTCCAGAAGATTATTAGACGATAACTGCAGCTAACTAGCAGCTTTTCAGGTAAGTAGACCTACCACTGGGTGCTCTTGGGAGAGCAAAGGCAGAGCTGGATATGGTGGGCTCTGGCTCACCTTCATCCTAGCCAGAAGCAGAGGTCTCTGTGTCCTCCCTCGATGGCACTGCATTGTATAAATAAATATTAATGTAATCAAAGTAAAAATGCAATCCCTGTTAAAAAAACATACATTGCCAGTAACCAACCTATCAAAATATCTACTGCTACTACTACTGTCATTTAGCAGACGCTTTTATCCAAAGTGACTTAGATTTGAGAGAACACCACAAGCAAGAAATCACATAGGAAGGTACAGCATGGATAAGAGCTGGTCAGACTGATAGGAGTCCAGTTGGACACAGGTGCTGCCATGCACATTTTTTTTCTCCCCCCTAAATCGTCCCATAGTCCCGTTAATCAACAAAACTAAGTCTTAATTTCAACACCATGATATCGTTCTTGGCAAAAGTGCAACTATCTAAAACTTAACTTAAAATGACTGAACTACTCCTGTAGATGCTCTGACCTGGTGATGATGGGTTGGGTTCTGCTCCATATTCACTTTCCTGAGTAGTCCCAGCATGGGAGCTTATTTCTGTCGGTCTGATCTTTTCCTGACTTGATTCTTTTGACAAACAAGTCATAAATCTTTTCCCCAGTATTTTCATTTTTATCTGACCCTATGAAAAAAAATAAGCCAAAGCCAGTCTTGTTACTCCTCTCACTTATTTGATTGATTTTCTTTATTTCGAACACAAGCACAAAAAATAAAACAATAAACCAATAAAAATAATAATAATAATAATCACTAAGTAATAAATGTACCTTTGTAAACAAAACAAACAAAAGAAATAGATGAAAATTAATAAACATGAATGCCAAATGCATTCAATGTCATACTCGAAAAGAAGTAGGACGAAATAAAAGACTTTACATCCTACCCCTTGCCTGCCTGCCTGCCTTTATATATATATATATATATATATACACACACATTTATGTCTATATCTAATCTTTATATATACACACACACATATCTACATGCCTATTACTCAAGACACGCATACAAAAAATAACTTTTCTTTTTTTTTTTTTTACAATCACACAATGATATTAAATCCTCACTTCCAGCCTGGAAGTGAGGATTTAATATCATCTTCTTGTTACATTTAATTCTGACAGAGCATGAAACAGCTAGCTAGCTGATTGGCTGATAGCTTAACCCTTTAACACCGAACGTGTCGTCGCCGACACTTTTTTGCTTGCGCACTTTGCATTACCATAACTCTGCAACGGTTTGTGCTATCGGAAAAACTGAAACAGATTTAGAAAGAAGACACTTTGCGCTTTCAAGTCTGCATAGTGTTATTACGGTAATTTGCCTCCCGAGGTTGCAGGAAGCCTGCGAATATGCATCTTTGTCCCCCCCTCTCGCACACGCGAACAGCGCGGAGTGAGAAGAAAATGAGCGACAGAGAAGAGAAACAGATCGGAGCGCAGGAGATTATGTCTCAAAAACGAATATTTCCGGATTATAAAACCACCACAGACAGTCCTGGATGGTTTTGAGTTTGAAGGAGAAGCTGATGCAGCGACTTCTTGTGGAAAAAAAGGTAAAGTTTGACCGATTGAATCATATGTTTTGATCTGACTTTCTGGATCAATGAAGCTTGCTAGTTTGTAGAAAATGTGTTTTTTTACTTTGCACACATAATTGGATGCCTTGATGCTCATTATGTGTAGATTTTATTTTAGAACAGTGTACCAAGTCTGTAAGTTTGTACAATGTACGTACATTTGTACTTTTTATGCGTAAATTTGAGCTTTTGTGCACTAGACAGATGTCACTTTTAGTCTAGTTTACCACTCAGCATGTATGTCTGCATAGCTTACCATTCCTTTTCTGTATATAGTGTGGGTTTGAGACCAGCTGCATTTTTATTTCTTTATTTTTGCACTACTTTTAGAGTCTGTTGTGATGAGGAGCAGCTGGTTTCCTGTGGAAGAACTGGGAGAGGAAGAGGAGGATCTTTGGTGCCTACTGGAAGAGGCTGAAAGGATGCAGGAGGTTCTGATGATGCTGCGAGGGACCAAAGCTGTTCATCACATCATCCCAGGTGGAAAACTGAGGCAGAGCAAAAAAACACAAATAACTTCAGGCCCCACTTTGTTGGTTTGGCTTTCATGCACTGTTTGATACCCAGCCTGGCCTTGGTTGCCACCATTCTTTCATCCACTGCAAGGTGAAGACCCTCCACCTTGTGCCAATCATTTCTATCAGAGGTCTGACCCGGTGGAGGTGGTCATAATCTTCTGTGCCCTTTTTGTCTTCATTTTCTTGATCTTTCTCTGGGTCACTCATCCAAATGTTGCTCAGAATGACCATGAACCGATCTTGGGGCATGATGGTGGCAGTTCTTCATGGAAAATTGTTCCAGAACGCCAAAAGTTGCTGATCTTTGGGAGGCGGTTGAGGTACTTCATGATCAGAGTCCAAGTGTGAGAGCTGTGATGTGGATCTGTGCCTACAGGTAGACAGGAACTGTTCCTGGCTGAACCATCAGGAACGGAAGTATGAGGAGAAATGCAGGGAGGGGAAAAATGTCGGTGCAGAGTTTTCATTATTGGCCTGTTTTTTTTCACAAGTGAAAGAGAAAAAAAATGTAAATATGTTCTATATTGTTGAAATTGTTCATTCATGATGAAAAATCTGTACTTCATGTTCATCTGCAGCGTTTTCTTATCACTAAAACTCTCAAATCTAATTTCAATTTTCAGTTTTTCTTCGTTTCAAACTGTTTTTACACTGGTTTAGTATATAGTATATTGAATAATAATGCCATATATTGAAATTTCTAAGTGTTCTGGAAAAAAGAAGCCAAAGCATTTCCTCATATGACATGTTCAGCCCATTTTATAGTTAAAAACAGAAAAAAATGGCAGGCGGACATTTTGAGGCTTAGCTGTTAAACGGTTAATTCCTCTAAATCATTGACGAAACATGTAAATATACGCGGGCGCGGCAACCCGAATTAAATGTAGACGTTAATGTGGAGCAGCTTGTCATCTGTAGACATGACGAGATGGAACGTTAACTTAATACCCATAGAAAAACGATCTCATATCTGACCACAAAAGTGATTTTAAACATTCACTCATTAGGAAACCACCATACTTACTTTAGAATCAGGATTTCACTGTCTATAAAGGCGTTTTATTCTTCTCCTCTTCTTCTTTCAATCTTGTTGTGTTCAGAGTTCAGGCTCTAAGTAAGATGGATAACAACTCTTTGTGGTACATAGCGCCAACTACTGGACAGGAGGGAAATAGCCGTCAATATACGTCACAGATTTCAAAACGCAGCTGGCTCCTATCGACAAGACGCGTGACGGTGCCGTGACATGTAACGTGACAGCAAGAAAAACCATGTGAAGCAGAAAAAGTTCCTTAAACATAAAGTACACCAACAGAAAATGTTTTTTAGTGTGCTTGTGTTAAAATGACTTAAAAAGGCCTCAGCACAGAGAAAACTAGATCAATTCAAGAGAGTCTGAACACCAAACAGCTCCAAGGAGTGCAACAGGAAATGACGCAATACAGCTTACCAATCAGCAGCTTTGCAGTTACAGCACTTATATCAGATAACCAGGTTCACTGTGACATCAACATGTCACAGTGAACCTGGAGTCCAGTCTTTCGTCACCTCCTTTCAGCTTTTTTACACCTCCTTATTTCACTTAACAGTTAAGCATTTCTCCATGGAGATTTCTTCCTACCAGACACGACCTTCACTTTAACTCTTTAATTCAATTCAATTCAAAAATACTTTATTGATCCCAGAGGGAAATAAAGTGTTGGTATAGCTCATATAATTAATTCTTTAAGGAGTTGTTGTTGATGATGATGGCTGTGGGCAGGAAGGATTTCCTGTAGCGGTCTGTATTGCAGCGAAACTGAAGAAGCCTCCGACTGAAGACGGTCTGTTGTTGTATGACAGTCTCATGAAGAGGATGCTCAGGGTTGTACATAATCTTTATGATTTTATGAAGAATCCTTCTTTGCATCATCATCTCCAAATGTTCCACAGTCGTCCCCAGAACAGAACCAGAACCTTCTTTATCAGGTTGTTTAGCCTTTTTAAATCCCTGGCTCTGATGCTGCTGCCCCAACAGATGATGAAGAGATTCCACTCTCTACAACAGACTTGTAGAAGATCTGCAGCATCTTGCTGCAAACCTTAAAGGACCTAAGCTTCCTCCAGAAGTCCAGTCTGCTCTGTCCCTTCTTATAGACGGCTTCACTGTTCAGTCTCCAGTCCAGTCTGTTGTCCAGGTGAACTCCGAGATATTTATACTCCTCAACCACCTCCACTTCTTCTCCCATGATGGAAACAGTGTTTGACTTATCCCTGTTTCTTCTGAAATCTACAATCATCTCCTTTGTTTTGTTCACATTCAAGGTGAGACGATTGTTTCCACACCATGTCACAAAGCGGTCCACCAGCTCTCTGTATTCAGCTTCTTGTCCATCTCTGATACACCCGACAATTGCAGAGTCATCTGAGTATTTCTCCAGATGACATGTCTCTGATTTGTACTGGAAGTCTGAGGTGTACAGAGTGAAAAGGAATGGTTAGAGTACGGTCCCCTGTGGTGCTCCTGTGCTGCTGACCACCTGGTTTGACACACAATTCTTCAGTCTCACAAATTGTGGTCTGTTGGTCAGGTAGTCATTGATCCAGGCGATTGTTGAGGGCTCCACCTGTGTCTTCAGGAGTTTCTGATGAAGCAAATCAGGCTGAATTGTTAAATGCCGGGAGAAATCAAAGAACATGATCCTCACAGTACTGCTTGCTTTGTCCAGATGACAGTGGGTTGGTTGAAGTAGGTGGATGATGGCATCTTCAACTCAAACTCCACAGCGATAAGCAAACTGCAGTGGGTCCTGATATGTTTTTGTTTGTTTTCTCAGTGGTGCCAACAGGAGTCTCTCCAGGACCTTCATGATGTGGGATGTCACAGCAACATGTCTATAGTCATTGATGACTGATGGGTGAGTTCTTTTTGGTACTGGAACAAGGCAGGATGTCTTCCACAACATTGGAACCTTCTCCTGAGTCAGGCTAAGGTTGAAGAGGTGCTGCAGAATCCCACAGAGCTGCTCTGCACTGGCCTTCAGGACTCTGGGGCTGACACCATCTGGACCTGCAGCCTTGTTCCAGTTCAGTTTCTCCAGCTGCCTCTTCACCTGACTTTTGGAGACAGACAAGTGGGAGGGGGGGGGGCAAAGGGGTAGTAGCATATCCTGACTTGGTTGAAGGCAAACTTGTGGAATCAGAAGAGTCCATGACTGAGGTGAAGGATAAAACATCCGAGGTGTAACAGGAAAGCTGTTGATCAGAGGAGAGTGGGATGTCTGTTTGGCTGGGAACAGGAGAGGAGGATGCTGAGCTAGTTCCTGAACTGAACCTGTTGAAGAATGTGTTCAGTTCATTGGCTCTGTCCAGACTTTCATCTATCTAATCCTTCCTGTCCTTAAAGCCTGTGATCTTTCTCATTCCTGACCAGACATCTCGGATATTGTTCCTCTTTAGTTTCTTCTCCAGCTTCTTCCTGTATGCCTCCTTGCTGTCTCTGATCTTGACCTTAAGTTGCTTCTGTATACTCCTCAGTAATTCCCCGTCTCCCTCCCTGAAAGCTCTTTTTTTCTTGTTTAGCAGTTCCTTCATGTCACTGGTGATCCAGGGTTTGTTATTAGGGAAGCATCTCACTGTTCTGGTGGGGATGATGTTGTCCATACAGAAGTTTATATAGTCAGTCACACACTCAGTCATGGCATTGATGTCCTCTCCATGTGCTTGGCAAAGAGTCATCCAGTCTGTGGTTGCAAAACAACCCTACAGGGCTTCTTCAGCTTCCTGTGACCATTTTCTCAGAGTTTTCTTTGTAACAGGTTGCCCCTGAGCAAGTGGTTTGTATTCTCAACAGAGAAAAACAAGATTGTGATCTGATTGTCCCAGAGGAGGTCTTGGTTTGGACATATATGCATTCTTTACATTTGTATAAAACAAATCCAAGGTACTGTTTTCTCTTGTAGAGCAGCTGACAAACTGTTGAAATGTTGGAAGTGTAGTAGAGAGCAAGGCATGATTAAAATCACAAGATATTGCCACAAATGCATTGGAGTGCTGGGTCTGTAGCTTAGTAACAACGGAACTGATGACATCACATGCATTGTCGGCAACGGCTAAAGGTGAAATGTAAACAACTGCCAAAATAACACTGGTGAACTCTCTTGGTAAATAATATGGATGAAAACTTACTGCCAAGAGTTCGACATCTGGGCTGCAGAGACGACACTTCACAGTAACATGTCCTGTTGACAAGCAATGCTACTCCACATCCTTTTCTTTTCCTGTTCGTTTTCAGATCTCTGTTTGCTCATACAGTTAGGAAGCCTGGCAGAGAGACGTTGGAGTCGGGGATATGATCCAGCAGCCACGTCTCAGTAAAACACATAACACTGCATTCCTGGTACTCTGGCTGAGTCCTTGTAATGGCTTATGGACTGAATATTTTTCTAATTTACAATATGCCTTTATCTCTAACCATATTTAGGTTATAAGCTTTTGAAATAGTGATATCAAAATTTAAGATTATACTGGAAAAAACACTGGCGGCTAAAGAGTTAATGGGCGCAATGGATCGATGATGTCTGAAATTGTAGAGCAGAAGTCATCTACAAACTCATGTACTTAGTTACAGAGTAACGTTGAGATGGAAGAGTAAACTTGATTAAAGGTTTCATCTGAGCTAACCTTGCCAAAGTGTTTTGTAATCACTTTGGTCAGGTTTAATACGAATATGGCTCTCTTCCTGGACGACCAGATATTCAACAGAGCCAAAGTTGCCCAGGAATATGTTTTTATAATTTTGTGATTCATGAAATATGGTGAGCCCCCCTGCCCTCCCAAAAAAAAGTTTTATTCTCTCACTTACAAAATGTGTTTGGCTTTATTAGTAGGTTTCTCGTTATTCTCATCCAGCCATGTTTCTGTTAGAAACATAACATCAAGATTATGCTCAGTTAAGAAGTAATTGATTAAAAATGTCTTTCTTGACGAAGATCTGATGTTAAATAAAAACCACTTAAGGTGATTTAGTGGCTGATATTTATTCCCTTGGAAGTTATACTTGACAGGAAACAAATTTCAGTTTTATTCTAGACTGCTGTTTTTTGCCTTATTAGTTATGATGTTTCTGTTACTTAGCACAGGGATCCCACTGTTTTTGTTTTTTTTACCATAGGGAGGCCAGGCTTTTTCTGGGAATAAATTAGTCTTAAGGCGCGTTCACACCGGTCAGCGCGTCCAGGCAGCAGGGCAGCTAGATTACATGCAAGTCTATGGTATCTACGCATCTAGTGGGCGCCAAACTGCCAAGCAGCAAGTCGCGCGCGTCGGCGCAGCTGGCATCGGCGCAGCTGGCATCGGCCGCGTGGACGCGCTGATGCCAGCTGCGCCGACGGTCCGTCGGGGCGTCTGCTGCGTCAAGTTGGGAAAATTGAACTTTCGGGCAGCAGACGCGCGGCGTCAACCGATCAGAGCGACTCGTTGTACTGACGTAGTAACTCCTTCCATGGGTGAATCGGCAAATTTTTTATTCAAGATGGAGGACAAACTGATCGTCGCTGTATGTAATGTCCGTGAACTGTATGACCCGTCTTCGTCTTTTTACAAAGACAGGAAGAGATCGGATCTGATTTGGAGGAAGATATCGGAGGATATTGGAGTGCCAGGTAAGCAGTTAAACATAGAAAAAAATATTTTTTCTTTTAACTTTCTTGTTATGTTAGCTAACGCTACGCTAGCTAACGCTAGCGCTGATGCCCCGACGCGCCAACGCAGACCACAAGTGTGCAAGCAGCTGGGTTTTAATTTTAAAGCGTTGACTTTCGTCCGTTTGAGCGATTTGACGCCTGGACGCGCTGACCGGTCTGAACGCGGCTTTAGAAATAATGCCTGTTCCCTGTCCATATGAGATAGCTATTGAATAATCAAAGTAGTGAATATCTGATTTACTGCACCATCACCAACCATTACAATCTTTGGCTTATTTGGCTCTTTCATAGAATTTTTTATTCCCCAATCTGTCGGTTGACTGGTTCAAATCAGTTAGACAAAGGCTTGTAGAAAATGTAATACCTTTATGTGGATGGTTACTTTCATTCAATATTTGTGTTTCGTATACTCAAACATTATTACATTTTTGCACGGGTAACATCTTCCACCCTCCCCACACAGTCACACAATATATGAACCTACAATATCACTAATAAATAAATGAAACTTGGACACCTTACCTTAAAGTTCACAAAACAATCATCAGTTAATTAAAGAATGAAGTTCCTCACAAAAGGATATGTTCTACATTTTATCTCAAACGATCACAAACCATGGCGTGTTTCATGAAGGTTTGTGGGATGGACTGACACAAAGTAGTGGACCAAAATATTTCATGTTTTTTTCAAGTAATTGTTTAAAAAGTATCATAAATGAATCATTCTTACCAGCATAAACAGACTTCCTGTTTATGTCAGATGCTCCACATTTCCTGTTTTTTTTTTTGTGAGTTAAAGATGTTTTAGATGGAGGAAAATAATCATTTCCATAGAAATGATAATTTCCTCCCTTTAATTCTGGTTTTCTTTAGGTTTCAGTCTTTTATTATGCACATAATATGTTTCTGTGTTTCTCCAGAGGTTCAGCAGATGCTGCTGGTTAAAGAAGAGCCTCCTGAAGAACCGGATCCTGATTTGGTCCAGAACCACCCAGAACCTCTGCACATAAAGGAGGAAGAGGAGGACGATGATGCCTCCAGGTTTCCAGTCATTGCTGTTCTCATAAAGAATGAAGATGATGAAGAGAAACCTCTGTTCTCTCAGCTTCATCATCACCAAACAGAGGATGGAGAACTTCCTACCAGCAGCTCTGCTGAGCAGGTGAAAGCAGAACTTGATGAAGAGGACTATGGAGGAGCAGAGTCCACCATGAAGCCAGATCTGAACGCTCATGGAGACACTTCTAACTCCTCAGACACTGAGGTCAGTGGAGATGATGCGGTGGACCATCCTGACTCTGGGTCTGAAGCTGAAGACAATGAGAATGACTGGAAGGGCTTCAGACACAATACAAACATGGACTTTCAATGTTTTCACTGTGTTGACTGTGGTAAAAGTTTTACCAAGAAAGATCATCTGAAGGTTCACATGAAAGTCCACAGCGGAGAGAAACCGTTGGCTTGTGAGGTTTGTGGACAAAGATTTCATGAAAAGACCCATTTATACCAACACACCAAAATCCACTCGGTAGAAAAAGCATTTGTTTGTGACGTCTGCAGACAAACCTTCAGCCAAAGAACACATTTAAGCAGACACATGAAAATCCATACCGGGGAGAAACCGTTCGGCTGTGAAATCTGTGGACAAACGTTCAACAGGAAATCCCATTTAAACAGACACGTGAAAATTCACACAGGGGAGAAACCTTTTGGGTGTGATGTTTGTGGACAAAGATTTCATGAAAAGGCCTATTTAGACCGACACATCAAAATCCACTCAGGGGAGAAACCATTTGCTTGTGAAGTCTGTAGACAAAGATTTAGTCGAAAGGCGCATTTAGACCGACACATGGGTAGCCACGCCGATGAGAAACCTTTCAGTTGTGACCTTTGTGGACAAAGATTTACCCACAAGTCCGCTTTAAACAGACACACGATTATCCACACAGGAGAAAAACCTTTTAGCTGCGATGTTTGTGGACAAAGATTTAACCAGAAGGCCATTTTAATGACGCATGTCAGAATCCATACAGGAGATAAACCCTATGCTTGTGATTTTTGTGGGCTAAGATTTAATCAAAAGTCAAATTTAAATAGTCACATTAAAATCCATACAGGATATAGACCCTTCAGTTGTGACGTTTGTGGGCAAAAATTTAACCGAAAGGGAAATCTGAACATGCACATGAGAACCCACGGAACAGGCAAAAATGTGTAAAGGCTCAGACTATTAAAAATATCTGTATATGTCTTAAAAATATCAAAGAAAACAAAACGTTTGAAAGGAATGTGCTAAAAAAATATTGAAACAAATGCATCTTTAATTTGCTTTTACAACGACCCGATATTCCAAAGCGTTGGTCACACCAGTATCTAAGTTCTTGGAACATCTGCTTTGTTCTTGGACCTGCCTCCCTCATCAGCGCTAAGAAGCTCAGATGAAAAGGGGAGAAACAATCAGAAAGCCAGTATAGAGAATATAAAACGGGGGTAACGCAGGTCGGGAGGTGTTTGTTAAAAGACTGACGGCTTCACGTTGGACTGGGAGACCCCCACAGAGAGAGCATTACAGTAGTCGAGTCTGGAGCTAATAGAAACATGAACTTCCTAAGGGCCAAAACAAAGAAAAAAGGCTTAAGTTTTAGGCTGAAAGAAGCTTCTGCTGACCTTCATTTCTCGATGCAATCGGCTGGGATTCCTTAAATAGAAAACTATCTGAAACTTTAAACTGATTGGAATGTTTGTATTGAAATGACTTTACTTGTAAAGTGCCTTGAGATGAAACATCTGTTGTGAATCGGCGCTCTAAAAATAAACTGAATTGAATTGAAATTTGATTTTAAATGTAAAATCACAATCAAATATTACCTCTACTTTTTTTCACGCTGTTCTTTAAATGAAAAGTCAAAGAATGAAAAGGCAAGGCAATTTTATTTGTATAGCACACTTTCAACAGCAGGGTAATTCAAGGTGCTTTACATGATTTGGTGATTGACCAAAAACACACATAAAAGAAATACACATTACACATGATACACAATAAAGCAAGAGAAAGATCAATAAAGCAAGAGAGCATGAACACATTTCATACATATGACATCAAGCATTTACTCGAAGGCAATTCTAAACAGATGGTTTTTAGTCTCGATTTAAAGCAGTTCAGAGTTTCAGCAGCTCTACACTCGTCAGGAAGTTTGTTCCAGATAAGGGGAGCATAGAAACTGAAAGCTGCTTCTCCATGTTTAGTTCTGAGTCTAGGGATGTTTAGTAGGCTAGAGTTGGAGGACCTGAGTGGTCTTGGTGGTTGGTACCATGACAACAGGTCTTCAACATATTTTGGTGCTAAGCCATGTAATGATTTATAAACTAGTAAAAGTATTTAGAAGTCTATTCTCTGAGCTACAGGGAGCCAGTGTAAGGACTTTAGAACTGGTGTGATGTGCTCTACTTTCCTGGTTCTAGTGAGGAACACGAGCAGCAGCGTTCTGGATCAGCTGCAGCTGTCTGATTGACTTTTTAGGCAGACCTGTGAAGACGCTGTTGCAGTAATCAATCCGGCTAAAGATAAACGCATGGATGAGTTTTTCTAACCCAAAATTGAGTCTCGTAACATCATATAGGGAAAGGTTTAATATTAGAACCCCCTGGTGCCCTGATCAGCTGATTCACTCCTAACCACTGCAGAGGTTTCCTGAGCCTCCAGATGGTCTCAGTCTGGGCCAGGACGGATGTTCAGAAGACGGGGACTGACGTTCACTGTTAAAGAAAATCATTGTTCATTGTGGTGAATTCAAGCTTAGTCATAGAAAGTTGAGTAGAAGGAAAAGGGTGTGGTAGGAAAATGTGCACCAGCAACGGGGATAACCTCAGCCTTGACAGGATTGTCCTGCAGAATCCATTCAGGCTGAGGCTAGAGTCGGAACATCTAGGTCCTCTGACCCGGGCTGAGGAGAACCAGAACGGGACTGTAGCTCGGTGGTCCGAAGTCCTCGTTCCAGAAGTAACGACTCACCTGGACCCCGCCTGCTGCAGTCGTGCCGCCGCTCTGTCACAAACTCTAACTGAGAGGTTTGTTTCATGATCAGCAGCTGGGAATGAACTGAAACTTCTAGAATATTTCAGAGGTTCTGTTCAGTTTTAACGCAGGAATGTTTCCTTTTATTTCACTCCTAATGAAGGACTTTGAACTTGTCTTAATGAACTGTCCAATATCTCTGGAGATTTATTCCATTTTGTTTCTGGATTTTATGTATTTCAATTATTTGTTTTTTTTATGCAAAAACAACCAGCTCCTGTGTGGCCCAACAGAGATTGGGTTGGTTCTACAAGAACCTCCTCAGGTTCTGGACCTGAGCTTCATTTGATGAGTGTGACGGTAGCATCACCCTGCCTTCCCCTGGGAGTGCTTTTAATGTGTGTTGGCTGATTGTTGTGTTTACGTTATGCATTTTCTGTCTTCATTTTATCAGTAAATGTAGATTAGTCTTATTAAGAATAAATCTTTACAGTGATTCACGCATATCTGTGATATAAACAAGTTACAGTGATAAGAATAACTCCTGGTCTTTTTCAATGTTTAATAATTGATTCTTTATTAGGAAAGCTAAATATTTCATGTCAGATTGATAGTTGGATGATTTAAATAATGTTGAAATATTGATGTTAAACTGTTTAGTGGTGTGATTCAAAATATCAATCTAGACATCACTGATCATCATTGCAGGTTATGTTTTCCGTCTGTAATCCTTGTTTAAACTGGGTTTATCATCAAATAGATTTTATTGTACAGGTTTTACTATAGTAGAATGTTTTTGAATAAAAATTATAGTTAGTCCTTTCAAAAAGTAAGTAAAACTTTATATAACACTTTCCAAGACAGCAGTCACAAAGTGCTTTACAACGAGATCAAGATATCATTAAAAGCAAGATTAAAAAGATGGGTCTTTAACTGACCCTTAAAGCCATAACTGTGTTTTTGCTCATTCAGTTGCAGAAAATTGACTGCCATCTAGGCTTTGACAGCATTAAGGCACACTAAAAGACTGAAGTTTAAAAGTTCATTGGGATAAAACGAAATGTAAAGCTGGATATCATCAGCAAGGCCGGATTCTTATTCAATTGAATTGAATTGAATTATCCAATGGGCATTATGGGCCCACGCCCACTGGGGGGCCCACATGAGCAGTTTAAGGAAGAAAAAAAAAATAGTCTTCATATTTCAAATGGCAGAGATCGGTGCTGGCGGAGATAACCCATAAGATCCACACCATTTTTTTTACCCTAACAAAGTTACATAGTTCCTAAGGCGCAGTTGTGGAAACCATGGTAACATGCCACGCCCCTGCCCCAGCAAGTAGCGCTCCGCTGACCGTCACCGGGCAGTAGAAGTATATTAGAGAATCTAAAATGTGCGAAAAAAGGTGGTTTCTATAAATGAAGAGAAAGATGAGAAGAAGACGTGTTTATTAGGAAGTCTGTCATCTACTGACACGTTCTGTGTAAAACCTAAAGAGGAAAATCAGGAAGAAGAAGACATGGTGGATGATGGTGATTCGATGAACCTGTTCGGAGGAGGCAGCGTTAGCTACACAACCTGAGGCTAGCTGTAGCAGCAGCTCAGACTGGGTTTATCCGCTGTGGGACGCAGCATTGTGGGGGACAGTTAACGGAAATGCTTACGCTGTTGTTATCGATGGTGGAGCTGCTGCTTTTAATAATCGGGCGACCAGATATCCAGCTTGATCTCGTGATCGAGGTTTGGGCGGTAAAGTGACCCAAACCTAATGATCTGCTGTCACTTCCTAAGTGGAGAAAAAGTTTCTTCAGACTGGATCAATGTTCACCGACCACAGGTAGGCTAATATCTTTTGTTTCGCCTGCATCTTATATGGAGCAAATAAAACCAGTACATTAATGGTTTCTCTGACTGGAAACACTGGGAATGCGTGTGTGATCATGAGGAAAGTTCTGATCGTTGCATCAGTGCTGCCAGCATCAGCCACTGGTGGCAGGACAGAAAGCTAAACTGGACCAGCTGGAGGGAGAGACGCGGTACTGGTGGGAGGTTCTGATCAGGTTTCTTATTGAACTCATAAAGATGTGGACAGAAAGGCTGGAGCAGCACATCATGGAGGACAGAGTCAAAACTAGGGATGCACCGATCAAAACATTTGATATCATTGATCTTATGGCCAATAACTATTATTTACAATGTTATAAATGTTAACTTAATCTCTTACAAAGATGAAAATAGTGATTTTTAATATTGGCTCAGTTTTACTTATCGGACCAATTCAATATGTTAAAAAATGACTAACATCGGCAGATACCGATGTTGCTGTCAATACATTATGCATTCCTAGACAAAAGCCCTGTTGTCATGGTTTTACGTATGAAAAACAGGAGAGGAGGAAAGAGACATGAGGAGGATGGAGAAACAGGAGTTTAGAGATACAGGTTTATTAAACACATTATTATGTAAAAGGAAAAGCATTTGTTTTTACTTTGCATTCATTTTCCATTTATGATCAAATTCTTTAAAGTATGAGTCAAGTTTACTTAAACTGACTGCACTATTTTTATCAATAAAAGAGAAAGAAAAATAGGGGGAAGACAGACAGACACAGAAGGGCAGGATTGGAGAGCTGAGAAGCAAAAGAACTGAAGGAGCTTTGAGAGAGGAGAGGAGAGACAGGAAAGAAAAATTAACGAGTATGAGTGAGTTTTTGTGATTAAGTTATGGAACAATCTGAATTGTAGTCCTGGCCTGGTGGAGGTGAGATCAAGCAGGATGTGTTTACATAGGCAAGGGAGTTACACCGCTGTGTTGTGTCTTGATATTGTTGCCCTCAGATGAGCAATGTAGTTTTACAAGACTGGTGAAAATCCTATTTAAATTAAATGATTTTTTTTTGCCCTTTAAACATTTTGTGCCCAGGGGCCTCTGCTAACATAATTTGGCCCTGATCATCAGCATACCAATGATAAGAAATTTGCGGAAATGAGGATAAAATATTGCCAAGAGGGTCACAGTTAAAACAACATAGGTCCAAGAACAGATCCCTGTGGGACTCCATAGAGGACAGTTTCAGGTTCCAATTTATAAGAAGAGGCTAAGAAGACTGATCAACATGACGGGTAAGTTGTCAGCCATTCCAAGACCTTACCTGACACCCCTCCCCAACACCTAAGCCTGTCTATAAGGATTTGATGATCAACAGTATCAAACGCTGAAGAGAGCTCAAACATCAACACGGAAAATTTCCCTGAATCACATTGGACCTAAAATGTCATTTGAAACGCTCACAAGAGCAGTCTCAGTGGAGTGTATACCACGAAAAGGTCAAATACTTGAAAAAATTCAAATTTATATGGAGTCTGCATGGAAACTAAAATTCACCACTTTTTCTGAGGTTTAGAAAAGTTTTAAAGGTTTATTTTATTGGTTAAGCTTTTGTATGATACTGTAGGACACTATTGAATGTTTGATAGCAGGAGAATGCATATTAGTGTTACATTCCATAGGAGAGTAAAATAATGTTTACATAGAGAGGGGGAGCAGAGGTCAGAAGAATCTGGAAGAAACCTGGTTGCAGGCGGAGCTATGAGATGCTACAAAGGAGCAGGACGAGAAAAAAAATCAGGCCTTTTTGCTGCTGCTTCCTTGAGGAGGAAGTAAAAGGGCAACGGCCTTTTACTTCCTCTTGCTTGGCTGCTTTTTAAAAACTTTTGTACAAGTGCTTGATCCTTTATAACATGCACAGACAAAGTATTTGCTTCTATAGTTTTTGAATATGTCCACCAGACCTGATAAAAGAATCTGGTAGTAAGAGTTAAATACAGAGGCGCATGGCTCATCCTAATGGGCTGAAAGGAAGACCCCTCTGCCCGGGTTATTACAAAATGGTGCCGTGACCCGGATCCAAAATGTGGACTGATTGCTGGGGGTTCTATGTACGCCTGAAACAACGCAGAATATTAAAGGTAAGCAGAAATACCTGTTTAAACATTTGTATAAGATCCTCAGTTGTTGAGAGTAAAACTTTAGAAGGCACCTAAAATATTAGAATTTAAGGTTAAAAGTTTGATGTTTTGACTGAAAGTCAAGCAGGAGAACCGTGGATTGAAGTTCTTTGTAATTGTGTTTTGTTTTAGTAAATTGTGTAAAGTAGAATTGATATAATGGCTGAGTTCCAGTTTGTGGACCATCACTAGAAATTGACCAAGCAGATGGCAGCTGCTTCCAGAGAGCCACCAGGTACTTTGGGATCTGCTTTGTGTAGGGGAAAACAGAAAGGCAGTAGATTTTACATATATATATATATATATATATATATATATATATATATATATATATATATATATATGAGAGAGATAAGGATATACATAAATGGCATTACCAGGGGGTTAGATAATATTTAATATGGCATGCCCCAACACACACTATCCTTTATCGTTGCTTAGGGACCAGCCAATAGTTGTCAACAACGCCACCTTGGGAATTACACCCAAGGAAATAAGTAGGTTCCCAGTAAAGCACACAGATTCACGTGGTTCCACCATTTATAAATAAATAGATTTATTAGATGATTTTAAATAAAATGACTAGTTGTTTTTAAAATACACTTTTAAAAGATATCTATATATGACACAGGACAGAAACAGAGAGGTGCGCCAGGCTGAGACTTACTGTAAGGTAGGAATGGACACACGGGATGACACAAATCCCCAAAGAGAAACAAACAAAAGCAGAAGTAAATTAAAGTCACCCCAGGCAGAAAGTGAACATTCGCGCCAACGTGAGGGAACCCAGCACCACACATGCACAAAACAGGACCGCCACCACCGAGGCCACAGTCACCACCTCAGCCTGCACAAACAGAAGAAATAGATTCACAAACAACACATCACATAAACAAACGTTAAGACAGTTTTCAATAAAACAGTTTGTTCTCCCCCAATATTCCACAACCAGGCGGGGATGCCCCCAAACAACACTCTTGGTACAATGACCTCAGTGTGGAGAACTAGTTAAAACAAACACAAATCAAAACAAGAAGCGAAACAGCGGTGCCACCAGTCGGACCACAGTCTTCATTCTGGAAAAGAAACAACACAGATTAACACTTCACTAGCGTGGAGAAGGCGCCGCCCACATGTACCGAGTCCACCAGCACATGTCACCTGGAAGGTGAGGAACTTTCCCCGCCCGGCAGCACGAAGATACCCAGTTTGCCCCAGCATAACCAGATGCCACAAACCCAGGGGTGGACTGGGACAAAAATTCAGCCCTGGCATTTTCTGTCCAGACCAGGAGTCTCATTTATAAAACTTTGCGTAGAATAATTACTAAAACCGTACTTAAGCTCAGCAACTTTTCTTTACTTACGTCTAGTAAGTTTCCGATCTATCAAACTTAGAGTAGCACAGCTGCAGCACTTTCCGTTTTATAAATCCCACTCTCCCTAGAAATGTGCGCAGGTGTTTCTGGATCATATCCCGCCTCCTACACACCCACTTTCTCCCATAAACGCTCCATGCAAAGTGTCTAGTGAATATTCTGCATAGACTTAAACCAGCTAATATGGGGCGTTTCCGGGCGTTTCACGGGTAACCATGGCAACCGAGAGGCGGAGAAAGTAAAAGAAATGACACCCAGCCCACTACATTATCAGCCGACACTACATAAAAGTCCACAAATCTCGCATCATCTCCTCTCATGCATACTACAGTACAAATGAGAGTCATATTCGTTGAAAGCAGTCAACAAATAAAGCACATGTGGCTTGACACATTAGTTCTTGTTAAGGCAAGACACTACAGGCAAGGGTTAATTAGGGTTAGGACCTTCAGTGGAAAAAGACGCACCAGACCAGCTCGCGGACAAAGAAACCGCAGCATATTAATACTTTTTTAAAAAAATCTACGATGGATTGAACTTTGAGAGTATTTATTTATTTATTTATATATATATATATTATTTTTTTTAGGTGTCCTGTTTGGCAGTGTGGAGCTCAGAATTGGTGTCTGAGTACCAAGTAGAAGCCCAACATATTTACTTTCACAAGCGGAGCAGTACAGCTTTTGCTATAGTCCTCCACTTGATATATGTGTGAAAAATCTTTATTATGAATTGTTGGGGTTTTTATTCCCTGATGTTATGGACACGGAGACGGAAAATGAAGGAGAAGAAAGAAGGAAGATGAAGAAGAGAGGTAGGAAACAAAAGTCATGAGAGAGGGTGAGTTGAAAATACAAGAGAGGAAGGGGAACAAAGAAAACACAGGAAGACATTGAAGTCTGCCTCCATACCCACAGGACGGCAGAGAGAGGGGGAAAAACAAAACAAAACACGAAAAAGGAACATCGACAAAACAAACCAAACATTGTGAACTAAGAATTATACAACCACATCACACAAAAATACAACAACAACCCTAACCCTAACAACAACTAGTGAGAACTGTGAGTAAATGTTAATGCGTGTCTGAGAAAAGTGTATAAAGTATGTGGCGAGGGAATAATTACCTTTACTAATAATCTAAAACCAATCACATTAAAGCCTGTTTTTACCATGTTGAAAATGAAAATCAAGTAGCAGCCTTCTCATTACTTTGCGTTGTTTTGTGCTTTGTTTTACAGGCCCACAGAGGAGGAGAGCACCCAGGCGGACGAGGGACGGGTCCCAGGATGGACTGTCCGAGATGGAGCTGGCCATCCTGGCGTGCCTCAAGAGGTCACGGCAGTCTCCAACTGAGCTCTTCCTCCTTAGCCTTGTTCCTGCTCTGGAGAGCATGCCACCTCAGACAAGACAGTTCGTCAAATTCCAAATTCATAAATTATTTTTGAAAACAACACAGCTGTGTTAAATCTGGAACCATTGGAGCCTAGTAATCAGTAAGTTTGATTAAAACACGAGGCAGCAGGCTCTCCAAGGCAGGTACAACGCACTTTTCTTCTCCGTCCAATGATCCTGAGGCTCTTCCTCCTCCTAAGCATGGCCCTTTATATTCCTGTCTCTGTCTGTAAATAGTTATATTTTTCATATTTGTTTGTTTTCTGTTTGAGATTTGTTGAATATTTTTTCAAATAAATTTTGATAATGACTAAATGTCTGTTAGTTCTACTACACAGCAAATATTGCCACACAACTTTATTTATACATTATGTAGTGTTCAATGAATGTAATACAAATTCAGATGGCCGTCGCTACCTGGGGGACAATCTGGCACACTGAAGAGACACCCACTCGGAAACTGGACGAGATAGTCCTATAGGAGTCTCCGCCAAGGAACCTGGAGAACATTATTTAATAATAGTATTATCTGTACTGTAGTTACAAAATACATTATTCAAATTCAAAAATACTTTCATGATCTCAGAGCGAAATTACACAATATTTAAATGGAGTTAACAGGTTAACTGAGGTTCAGGAGCAAGGCCACGCCCCAAACCCGCTTCATAAATCCTAATCAGTCTTGACTCGATTCACCCGGTACCTCGCACCCGCTTTACGTCTCTCATCACGCCGCAATACACATATAAACGTCCCCCCGTGGCCTCTTCGCCCCGGCTCCTACAGACTTATCTGTCTTCCACGTCGTTTGCTACCGCATCTTTTAGCGGCCGCACTCACAACCACTCCGACCGACTTCCTCCCTCACCTGCTTCCCTCTCTCCGCTCCGGGATTTCCCTCGTGGGCTCGAGCCGTCACCTCGGCGCTCACACCCCGCTGCTCCGGCGGGCCCAGCCCGGGCCCTTCCTTCTCCATCCCTTGCGGCCCGCGCCGGGCTCCCATGCTTCGTTCTAGAGCCTCCCATCGAGCTCGGCACTCCCCGGTCGCTGCTTCGGGCCGCTCCAACATGTCCGGCTGGACAGTAGCGTGGCTCCAGGGTGCTCCGGGAAAGGGGTTTCCCCTTCAACCGCTCCGCTTCCAAGGCCTGTCTTTTCAAGCTCCATTTCCCATCTCCTTTGCCTCTGCCCCACGCGTCCTCCTCCCGTCCGGAGCTTCCCGGTTCCGCCGTCGTTCCCGCTTCCTCTTTGGGCGGGCTTTCCCGTGACGCAGATCCCTTCCCCGCCGTCCCGGGCCTGGCGCCAGCAGCGCCCCCCTGCTGGGGGCCGGCCGCCATGCTACCCTGCGCCTGCTCCCTCTGTTAATGATTTCGCTTCATTTTCAGCCAGCTTTTCTCCTCCCTGTCCTTACCGGTGGGGCCATTGTCTTTTCACTGTAGTTTGCACTTTCCCTACACAAATGGAAGCATAAGAGTGCTACCTGAATCATTGAGAATGCCCATTCATCTTCTTCCTCCATTTCTTTTTCTCTTCCTTCTGATACCCTTTCTCGCCCAGCTCTCCAAGGCAGACATCACAGGGCCTTTAAGGCCCCCCCCTTCACCCAGTCTTCCGGCGCTTCTTCAGTATCTGTTGGAAGGGGACCTACTACTTGCGGTCCAGCTCACCTTTTGGCTGCAGGAGTAGTTCCAGGATTTTCAATTATTTCCTAGACCCCGTGCTGGGTACGGTTTAATATTTACCGTCTGCCTCACGTCCTTTCACCCCCCTGGATGACTTCTTGGTCATCACCCCCGCTTCTCCGCCCGGGGCTTCGTGCCCTCACTGAGGCCTCTTCCGACATCGGTGTCCCTCTTTCCGACGAGAAGACGGTGGGCCCCCTTACTACTTTAGAGTTCCTGGGCATCACCCTCGACTCGTCCTCCATCCAGGTTTCGCTGCCGTTCGGAGGTCCACCGGATCTCCCTGATCCTCTCTAACTTCCTCCTCATGAATACGCATTCTAAGCAACGGCTCCTATCGCTCTTGGGTCATCTTACCCACGTCGTTTGCATCATTCCCGAGGGTCGGTCCTTCGTGTCCCCCCTTCTGTCCACTGCCGCTAGCATGCCATGCCTCCACAATCGGCTCGCCCTCACCGAGCCCCGTCGTACAGAGATGCGGCTCTGGTGCGATTTCCTCTCCTCCTGGAACGGTATCTCTTTCTTTTATAACGATTTTGTCTCCCTTCCCGAAGACATACAGCTCTATACTGATGCTGCCCCTTCCATCGGTTTCGGGGGCCACTGCCAAGGGAGGTGGTTCGCTTCAGGCTGGACCCCAGAGTTCGATTCCCTTCAGCCCCAGTCGGCCTCCCTTTCCTCTGCTCTCCACATGCTTTACCCCATTGTAATAGCGGCCCTTCTTTGGGGACACGAGTGGTCGCAGAACTCATTCCTAATTCACTCTGATAATGAAGCCGTCGTAGAAATTATTAATGAAGGTCGATCTCGTTCCCCCGGCTATCATGCAGTTCATCCGCGGACTCACTCTCAGCAGCCCAACATCAGTTCATACTCCGCGCAGCTCACATCCCTGGTCACCTAAACTCCATTGCTGATTCTTTCTTGTTTCTCCTTTCAGAAATTCAGATCCTTAGCTCCCGTTGCAGACCTCTACCCAACTCCAGTTCGACCATTTTTGGCCACCATCTTCAATTGACGCCGCAGCCCCACTACCTCACCACCGTATCGCAGATCTCCATCATTGACCGCCTCTCACCCGGTACCCTCGCTGTTTACCTGGACGCCCGGAATGCCTTCAAGGCTTTTCACATAACGTATGGTCTCTCTTACACCTTTGTCTATCTGCCAGTTCATCTCACTCCCATTCAATCCAGAAAATTCACGTATCCTCCATTAAATCAATTAGTCA